>CAUYRH010167092.1:0-44227 GCA_963574655.1 Perodicticus potto | reverse complement strand
ACCACTTGCCCAGTCTCTGCCACTTTTGCCTTCCTCAGGGTGTCCAGAAGCCTCACGCTGTCTCCCTGTGTCCCCAAGGGGAAGTTCCTGGGTAGATCCCGCCTGCCAGAGATGCCTGAGGTCCTCTCTCCCTGGTCTCACGGTTCCCAGCCTCAAGGAAGCTGTTACTCGGCTGCCATCTTGCTCCACCTCCCCTCTAGTAGGTACTCTCTCCCTCTTGTTTTAGAGAAAATGTTTAATGATATTCCAAAACCTTGAAAACTATTGATTTAGAGCAGTTATCAGCAAATTGTGACCTACTAGGCAAATCAAGCCAGCTGCCTGCTTGTGTAAATAACATTTAATTGGAACACAGCCACACCTGTTTGTTTATGTATTTTTCATGGCTACTTTGATGAGTAGAGGTTAGTAGGCATAACAGACAGCTTATGGCCCATGTACCTAAAGTATTTACTGTCTGGCCCTTTGTAGAAAAATAGTGTGGGCTCTGGAATCAGCCTTTCTGGATTCAAATTCTGGATCTGCTACTTATAATCTGTGCATTAGTGCATAAGGTACTTAATTTTTTTGTGATTCTATTTGCTCAGCTATAAAATGTGGTAATTCTCAACTAGTATTCTGCACTATGCATAGCATGTAATAAGTGCTCTGGTCTTAACTATTGTTTTTAAAGTTTATTCTAATTGAATATACTGTTTCTGAGAAAGATTTTTAACTACCATGTATCCTATGAAATGGAGATTAGCCACCATTGTTGGCCATTTACTCCATAAAAGAGAGTGTATCGAATGCCTACATACATTTCATTTGATTCTTAAAGCACCCGTAGGAGTTATTAATAGCGAATTTAGAAGAAAGTGAAGCAGAAAGCCAGCATGCACCTTTGTGATTATATGTGCAAGAGTCATATATGTTGAATGACACTGTGTTTAGATGCTAGCCACCTGCAGGAGGTACTTTACTCTAGATCTTACACTGAGCAAAATGAATAAAATCTATAATGTTGTTGTGGCCAAACAGACCTTCTGCCTGGTCTTCTCCCTCGGGAAGAACTGAACTGAAATTTCACATGTAAACTTTAATGCATAAACTTTCCCTTGTAAATATTTGTTAGCATCATTTACTTAAAAATCAGAGCTGTGTTCCTAATCCACTTTAGAGGGTGATTGTGAATGACTTCAAGTGACTTTGTAGGTCTCCTTGGTAGAGAGTTGGGCTGCATGACACAGCAGAGAATCTCAGATGACAGTGAAATGTACTCAGCTGATGAAGATCTCAGGAAAAGAATGAGGTAAGGTCACCGCCTTTTCACTGTGACCCATTTAAGTTGTTATCTCCATTTCAAAGATATAAAACTCTAGTAGTTAATCTTATTTTTTCAATGTCATATAAGATTGTCAGAGTCAGTTTTCAAAGTTAGGGTCCTTTGGTTTATTTGTGTGTTTCTACTTCTTAACCATCTCTCTGTATTGCCTCCAAGATGTGCACAACTGTAAAATTCGTGCTGAAAATTCATTAATTTCACCTACTCTTCATAGCATTGAAAAGGATAGCTGGGTAAAAATGCAGCAATTAATTTTACTCCATGTGGCACACGTTTAAAGAGTAGAAACTGTGTGGTATCATCTTGTGCAGTTTTGTGAAGAGACAGCAATACTGACATGGCCCTTAGGAGCTCAGGGTCTAGTAAAAAAGGCAGATCAAACATGAATACAGAGGATGGCAGCAGTAAATTCTACAAGTGTAGACACTATATTCTGACAGTACTTTCAGTGAGGATAAGGTAAAAGATCTTCCCCATTGCTCTTTCAGTTTTCTGTTGTTTAATATGATATTTAAAATGCAGTTACCACTGTTATATTGATTCTAGAAATTTTGTTAGTTCATTCATACAACTATGATATATCAAAGTTCACTTGAATTTTTACAAGAATTATATTTTGTCTATATTTTGCTACATGATTTCTGGTTCTAAGTCATAGATATATGAAGCAAGAGTAGGATGTATAACTTCCAAATCTAATGAAAAATTATTAAAGATTAGTAAATTATGTACATGGTTTACCCAACCAAAGATATATCAGACCAAAATGCACAAATGCGTCTGATTCTCAAAACAGCATCCATAAATTATCAGTAAAAAGTTCCCAATTAGATTATATATGGTGTACTTTGTAATTTCTTACATTTTTCCTGATTTTATGTTTAACATAAAGAAATCAATCATGATATCCCCGTTTAGAGGCAAACCAAAATGTAATTTAGTCTGAAAACGTTAATCTTTGTAGTTAGTACAAATGCTATAAATTTTCTGTTATAAGATCATAATTCTTTTTATGTTAAAAGGGAGAGAAATCATCTATGTTGAAAAATTAAATTTTGCCCTAAATGACAGCTAAAATTGGAATGCGTCAGAATACTAAGAAAGGAGAATATTCTTAAATTTCAAATAGTGAAATTGATATGTACTAAATATAATAATCTATCTGGGTTTGCCCAATACAATAAGACTACAGGGTAATCTGGAAGTAATTTTAGAGTTGGATAACTGAAATATTGTAATTCAATTGTATTATATGCTGTTGGAACAAGGTAGATATATGTGTATGTGTGTAAATAGAAAGTTTGTTTAATAAAAAATGAAGAAATATCAAGGGGAAAATGATGAAAGGGAGAAACCAGAAAAGATAGAGAGGAAAACTTTATGGACAGAGAGAATTAAATTTTCTCTCCAAGGGGGAGGTCTTGATTGAAAATAGTGCAAGATTTTTGTTGCTTAGCTGTTACTAACCTGATCAGTTTCTTTTTTTCATAGACCCCTCTGAGAATTTGACTACATATTCAGAAATATGCACTGTTCCAGAGAGGATATAGGCCCCTTAAATTCCATTTATGGAACCCAAGCTAAGAAGACAGGTTATAGAAGCTAAAAATTTCTCTATCTTGCTTAGATGACAGTGTTCACAATCACTCTTACCCACTCTGAGTACACTAGCAAAATTAAGTTTCTGAGGACCTGACCATGATTCTGGGTTAATTTCCATATAAATATCTCTGAATAGGGTCCTTTCTTTTTTGTTGTTACCAGGCTTTTTTCAGACCGCTTTCTGTATTGCTATGTACTTCATATATGAACACAGAATCTCCGAAAACAATTAAAAAAGAAAAGTATCAAATTTACTATTGACAAATTCCACCTACAAGTAAATTATTTTTGGCTATAGAATATGCAATCTATTCAAAGAGTGTGTTTTTCCCTAAAATTAAAATAAATAATTTTCAGAAGTATCTATCTCAATGAAACCTCTGAAAATTTTGGGTTTTTTTTTTTTTCTTCCTGGAAAAGTACTTTTCATTTCCAAAGAATTTTGAGTGAATTTCAAACTAAATCCTAGTATTCTCATCATGAAGTTAAAGGAAATATGCAATTAATCCATGAGGGTAGTCCGTGTTCCTCAACATTTTTCCTTATTAGTAAAAATATATATTTCAATGCATAGAAAAAATGTATAGACAATTGCTGTAACATTATTATGGGTACCATGTCTTTTTCTTAAGAACTTTTTGGTCACATAGATCACATAATATATAACATATATAACATGTATATATTAATTATCAATTATTATGGACATGTTATGTTGATAATGTATAATCAATGTGTAAAATCAATATGGAGTCAGTATCATTTTTTCTACCATATACTGGTACATAAACACATTTATATGCATCGACCACATAGGCATATATGAGGTCTGACAATTAAATTTGTGAACTTGCTATGATGTGCTTGCATGCACTGTACAAACAATTCACTCAGGTTTCAGAACCTCAGTATATCAGCATCTCACAGCTGTGTCCTCGTTAATGTGTGGTGGTGTCTTCCTGAGTGGCATTCATTATTGTTTTAGTGTGCTTTTATATTTTGTCCAATGACAGCTCTGATGGACATTCCAGAAAAAGAGCTCCAAAATTGCATGGAAGGGTGGACTAAGCACTGGCATTGGCACATTGCTTCCCAAGTAGGGGTATTTCAAAGGTGACCACAGGGATATTCAGCAATGAGGTATGTAGCACTTTTTCTAGGATGAGTTTTTGAACTTAATTGTCAGACCTTGTATGTCTTGTATTCAGTTTAATGTTTGTGAAAGCAAAGAAGAATAACTTTACTTATGTAATTACTCTTACTGAAAAGTAGTAACTGGGTGGAAATGCTAATGTACTCCTTTAGTCTGTCATAACAAGTAGTAGTAGCTAGTTTTACTATTTCTGTTGGAACTTATATGAGATTAATATAACTTTTTCATTCCAAATTCAGAATGGTGAAAAACAAGAATATCAGGTCATCAGCTATACCAAAAAGAAATAAAAATGCCTTGGTATGAGTCTCAGAAGGTCTTTTTTATTCTAACACACAACATTGAATTTATACTGATAATGAGAGAAAGAGCCTTAAGAGAAATAATGAACTACCTGCACAAGGATAAAACCAGTATAGTAATTGGAAGGGAAAGAAATCCCACCACATTCTAGGAAAATTTCAAAACTGAAAATAAAGGAGCAGTGGCATAGCCAATACTTCCATGTGAAGTTGGAATAAAGGCCCTCATCTTAGCTCATTATTGATTAGCAAGTTGACGTGTATGATACTCAGGTGTATGATTACTCAGAAATTCTCCATGTCTATGTATGGCTTATATGTTTAATATCTGCCACACTTGCTATAATCATACCTAAATGGAACTTCTTAGAATAATTTTCCCAAGTATCTGCATGTAGAACCGTGTGCATTCCATGAATATTCACAAGCATTATAGTATTTTTGTATCTAATGAAGTGGAGTGGCCTTAAGAAATCTGTATCAGCTACCTGGACTGCATATTCTTCTCTGAACACAATATGCAGTACCTAATATTGTCTTACCTCATTTTACCCCTAAAGACATCTCATAGTCAACTCAAAATTTTTTCTTGATTCAGCTCCTAATTTGAGATTCTTTGTGTCATTAATGCTAAATATCTACTCCAAGTCCCCAACAGAAACGTGTAAGTTATCAATTCTCTCTTTCACCAATCTATTTCATGCTTATAAAAAACTTACTCATATTTTAACTTTTTAATATCATTTAAATTAATCTCCATTATTCCCAAACTCACTATAACCATCATATTTTATATTAATTACTGTATAGCATCCTATAACATTTACCTGCCTCACTACTGCAGGAATAAGAATGTTGATAGCTTATAGGACCAAACCTTTAGGATCAAGTTCAAAACCCACAGATTAGTAGCAAAAGTTAGTTCCTATATCACAATTTCTTTCCTGGTTTTACATCACTACCTTAAAATCTTTGGTATTTGCAAATCTGTTTTAAGCCAAACTCCTATTTTTCTATACTTAAATGTCTCTTAACTTACTTTTTTATATAATTTTTATTTCTAAATATTTATTTCAAAATATTAGGGAGTACCAGTGTTCTCATTACATGGATTTATATAATGCTGAAGTCAAGGTTTTTAGTGTGCCCATCACTAGAATAGAGTACATTGTACCCAATGGATAATTTTTTCTTTTTCACTTCCCTCTCAACCTCCCCTCTTAGTTTCCAACCCATAATTTACCCATAATTAGCTTCCCCTTATTCATGGGTACACATGGTGTTTGTTTTTCCATTCTTGGGAAACTTCACTTATGAAAATGTTGTCCAATTCCTTCCAAGTTGCTGAAAATGACATTATTCCATTCCTTTTTTAAGGCTGAGTAGTACCTCATAGTGTATACACCACTTTTTCTTAATCCACCCATCAATTAGTGGGCATTCAGGTTGATTCCACACCTCTTCAGTTGTGAATTGTGAGGCAATAAACATTCATATAATGTTTATTATAATGTTAAACAATTTGTTATAATGTCATCTGAATAAACATTCAGATAGTGTTATTATTATAATGTCTTCAGAGTCTTATCATGGCTTATTTTTCTTTGGGTAAATACCCAGTGGTGGGCTTGCTTGATTGCAGTTTTCACACTGCTTTCTTAGAGGTCGAACTAATTTACGATCCCACTGAAGTATATCATGTGTTTTTTTTGACCACATTTACACCAACATTTATTGCTTTTTGACTTTTTAATAGTGGGCATTCTGATAAGGGTAGGTGGTATCTCATTGTGGTTTTAATTTTCATTTTACTAATAATTAGTGGTGTTGAATATTTTTTTATATGTCTGTTGGCCAGTTGTATATCTTCTTTAGAAAAGACTTCATGTTTTTGCCCACTTTTTAATGGGGTTAGTTTTTTTCTTGGTGATTTGTTTGAGTTCTTTGTAGACTCAGGATATTATCCCTTTGTCAGATGCATAGTTTGTCAAATATTTTCTCCCATCCTACAGATTGTCTATCTACTCTGTTATTTTATTTGCTGTGCAAAACTATTTAATTAAATCCCACTTACTTATTTTTGTAGTTGTTGTATTTACTACATGGTCTTAGTCATAAATTCTTTGCTTAGATAAATGCCTAGAAGAGTTTTCCTGCTTATTTTTCTTTTGGAATACCTATGGATTTAGGGCTTACATTTAAATCTATACTCCACATTGAAATAATTTTTGTATATGGCAAGAGATAAGAATCCTATTTTATTCCTGTGTATGTGGCTACCCAATTTTTTCAGCACCATTTGTTGAATAGGGTTATCCTTACCTTGGTGTATGTTTTTGTCTTCTTTATCAAAATTAAGTTTACTTTATTCTGGGTTTTCTACTCTGTTATATTGATCTATGTCTCTACTTTAATACTAGTACTATGCTGTCTTAAATACACACACTTTTTTTTTTAATTGCGTCAAATACACATAGATCATGAATACGTTTATGCATATGTGGGGTACAATGTGTTGATTTTTTTTTATATACAATCTGACGTGGTTACATCAAACCAATCAACAGAGATTTCACCTCATTTACTTGATATTGTGTTAAGACAATTTAACATAAAAAGACATTTATGTTGTACACTTGACAGATTTGACTTGTATCCTTGCAATATGCTCCATAGGTGTGGTCTCAACTTTTACCCTCCAGCAAGCCTCCCCTCTCCCCTCCTTCCCACTCCATTTCTCTCCTTCATCCTGGGCTATAGTTGTGTTCTATCTTTTATACCAAAGTGTGAGTAAATATAAGTAGGTTTCATAGAAGTACTGAGTACATTGGATACTTTTCCCTCCATTCTTGAGACATTTTACTCAGAATATATTCCAGATCCCTCCATGTAAACATAAAAGAGGTAAAGACTTCATCTTTTAAGATAGACATCATTATCATTGTTAGTGACATTATGGAACCTGCTTAAGATAACAAAACCAATGAGTGATAAAAGCGGGATTTGAATTCAAGAAGCTTACTATTTGTAAGCTTACTATTTGGTTTATTTAGAACAAAACTGCATTGGTAAATGAGAGTAATTTTTTTATAAACAATGTAAAGTTTGCAAACCTACATGGGTTTGATTTCAAAGTATGCACCAAACAAATTTATCTCCTTTTTAAATCATTCTAAAGATATTCTGTCATGGTCTTAGATGATGTCATGGAATTTTTTTTTGAATTAACTTTAGAACCACTTTAGAAGGAAAACCTGCCTTACTACATTTAATAATCCCAGTTTGATTATACTTCTTTTTTTAAATGCTAAGCTTCACACATTTTTATGAGAAAGCCTGAATGTGAATGAAGGGGACTCTAAAATTAATGCCAAAATATTATCAGCAATGTTACTGACATGCTCAATGTATTTTCCACAAACTGTTCCAGTTCCTTCTAAGAGCAAAACATCTTCAAAGAGATTCCAGCAATAGACTAGAAACTAAAAAGAAAAGTAGAAAATAAAGGCCTTCTATCTACTGCAAATAAAAATAATTCTATTTTAAATAGCCCAAGGGATGAAATAAAACAAAATTTCATATTATCTAAAAATAGTAATATGGTAACATTAAATGGGAGAACCTATAGGCTACAGTTAAAGGGTAGCTTGGACGAAAATGTATAGCCTCAGTAAAGAAAAATATCAAATAGATGAATAAAGCATACAAATCCAGAAGTGCCAAAGGAAAAACAAACTGAAGGAAAATGAAAGATAAAACTGGTAGCTAAAGGCAAACATACACTAAAAAACAGACAAAGATATTGCAGGATAGAAGGATGAATTACAGACCGATGTCCCTTATAAATATAAAAGCAAAAATCTTAAGAAAATACTTCCAAACTGAATCTAATAACATATAAAATGAATTATATACCATAACCAAATGGGACTTTATCCCAGGAATGCAAGCTGGCTGAACACACAAATACCAGTTAAAGCAATACACCATAGTAATAGAAAAGGAAATAGCATGTGATTACCTCTTAGACACAGAAAAAACATTTGATAAAATTCTATACTGTTTCATTATAAAAGTACTCAAAAAAATAAGGCTGGGCATGGATGGGAACTTCCTCAACCCTATAAAAGTAATGTATAAAAGCCTATAGCTAATATCATATTTAATAATGAAAAATTAGATGCTTCTCCTTTACATATATTTCAATAAAACAATTTTATAAATCAACAGCTTTTCTATATATTGGCAACAGGCAGTTTAACTATAAAGACCTCATTTGAATAAAGAAATTATCTCAGAATAAGTTTAGTAAATTTAATCTCTGTGTGACTCTACATTAAATATTGTTATAAAATACGATACAAATGAATATGTGAAACTATTTCTGGAAAGAAATACTGAATATCATAAGACATAACTTTTTAATAAGTCTACCTAATCAAAATCTGAATACTTAATAATTTCAATGTTTAGGCTCGGCGCCTGTGGCTCAAGCAGCTAAGGCGCCAGCCATGTACACCTGAGCTGGCAGGTTCGAATCCAGCCCGGGCCCACCAAACAACAATGACGGCTGCAACCAAAACATGGCTGGGCGTTGTGGCGGGTGCCTGTAGTCCCAGCTGCTTGGGAGGCGGAGGCAGGAGACTCGCTTGAGACCAGGAATTGGAGGTTGCTGTGAGCTGTGATGCCATAGCACTCTACCCAGGGTGACAGCTTCAGGCTCTGTCTCAAAAAAAAATAATAATAATGATAATAATAATAATTTCAAAGTTTATTAGTCCTAAGATTCTTTTGGAACCAAAAAATAATACAGAAATGTGATGCTTTTTTGCTTTTTTTTTTTTTTTTTTGTGGTTTTTGACCAGGGCTGGGTTTGAACCCACCACCTCTGGCATATGGGGCCGGTGCCCTACTCCTCTGAGCCACAGGCACCACCCAAAATGTGACGCTGTTTTACAGAAAGGAAATAGCATGAGAAAGGACTTCTCACTACAATCTCACACTGTTTTCACAGGCCAACAACAGAAAACATTCTCATACTTCGAGATATCTTCTCTCGGAGAGGCAAAGATTACTCCCCCAAAAGACTTGTGAATGCAAGATATTTGTCTTTTTAGCCTTCATTGCTCAACTGTGGTCATGGGGTATTCAACCTTTTTTCTTCTCTGCTGTACAATGGAAGAAGAGTTGTCTTAGGCCACACAATAAATACTTGAACACTAATAAAAGCTCATGAGAAAAATAATGCTCTCTGCATAATTTTTGTGATCTGCCACCACAGATGAGCAAAATAGCCCTCACGTTTTCAGACCCCCCTGGATGCTCTGCCAGAGCAGATACTCCCACTTTGGCCTGTAATTGGAAATTAACATTGAGTTGACAAGCAGTAGCAGAAGCAACAATTACTTCTAGTTTCTGAAGCTATAGTGACAGAAATTCCTCTGGTGTTAGTGTCCATCATCAAATGCCACCTACATCCCAGGAGTGGCAGAAGAATGCTGCTTCTTCTGATTTGATACTTGTTTTTTTTTTTTTTGAGATGGAGTCTGACTCTGTCCCCCTGGATGAACACCATGGCGTCATAACTCACAGCAAAGCTATCTCACCCTCCTGAGTAGCTGGCACCCACCACAACATGCAGGTAGTTTTTCTCTTTTTTCTTTGCTTTTCTTTCTTCTTTTTTTGAAGCGATGGGGTCTTGCTCTTGCTCAGGCTGATCTCAAACTCCTGAGCTCAAGCAGTGTACCAGACTCAGCCTCCCCGAGTGCTAGGGTTACAGGTGGGAGCCACTGCGCCCGGCCTTTTGAGACATTCTACCTGTTTGTGCAACCTTCAAATTTATTTCTCTAGCACCCTCAGGTGATTTTGTAGGTTACCACCCTACTTCAACAATCCTTTTCTACCTTCATAAAACCCATCACTGCTTTGCTTACAGTAATGCTTTGTTGCACACTTCACGTTCTAACTCTCATGCTTACAACAACCAATACAAAAAATTACCACGGGAAACAATTGCAATCACAACCTTTCCACTAAAGAAGTTGGTGAAATCTGGAATATATTACCTGGCTCTGTGGGTGCTGACAGCAAAAAAAAGTCCATGTAATTAAGGGAATTAAGGGCATAAACTCCAGCAGCTGATGGTATGCATAAGCTGTCTATGGTCACCTGTAACAAAGGGTCTGCTAAACAGAAAGTTCGGGAGGCTTGATAGGGCATGAATGAAAGAATTTATAAGGAATAAGAATTTCAAAGGATTTCAGATAAACTGCTTGCTTTGATGGGGGGTGACAATCTAAACAGAGTGACAACTTTAAAGTTCAAAATTCTCAGCTCAAGGCACTGGCAAAAAGCAGAGAGTTTTTTTTTTTTTTTTTTTTTTTTTAGGGTGAAGGATGACCAAGGTGAGGTAAAAAGCAGAGAGTTTTAATAACGATTCCAAAATAATCTTCTACTACATGTATCCTTATAGCCAAGGCTAGGATAACCAAAGAAATCAACTCCTCAAGTTTCAGAAAGATAGCAGACTATATTCCATATCAAATATTTTTCTAAAATATTTTTTCTTTACAGTATTTTCATTTCCTTGCTACTGTGAATAGAATATTTTTTACATTCATAATTTAAGATGTCATTGCTATTATAAAGCCTTGACTTATAGGAATATATGAGACAAATATATTTTATATTTTTATAGTATAGTCATTCACTTAAATTGAATATTTAGGTTCTATGCAATTGTCAAAGTAATTTTTTTATTTTCCTAGTAGGTGTATTATCTGCATATAATAACATCCATTCTCCTTTCCCCTAGGAAGTATACTGCCTATTTATTCAAATATATTTTTAAATTTTGAGTATACTAAAATATTTTTTACTTGTGAATAAATGTTGGGTTTTTATTTTAAAATACATTTCCATCATCTTTGGGATTATTCAATTTTTCTGTTAGCCTATAATGAAATACGTTCATTGATTGTCTATCAGCGTCCTTTCTTGGTCTGGGCCACAATATTTTAGTAATGGCAAGTCTCTTATTCAAAGGATGAACCCAATGGATTTAGAGAGATTTCAGGAACTTACTTGAATCCACACTTTCAGCTCTTTAACATTTCCTCGTGCTTTCTTGGCAGGAAATAGGGCAGGAGAAATGATGTTTCCTGTTCTCCCTTCACTCCCTTCCAGAGCCAAAAAGCATGAGCCAAAGTATAAAATACAAAACAGTAACATTAGCAACTTCGGAGGAGAAACACCATTTATAACAAGGTTGTTATGGCGCTGGGGGGAGGAAGACCTTAGTGGCCTTTTACCAAATATAATCTGTAATTCTTTTATAAAGATCAACTAATTTCCATATTATCTCATTTATTTGACATTTGTTCCCTGAAAACAGCACTTGAAATAGTGATATAAGTAAAAAAAAACCCTTTACTTTAGTCATGTTCCATATTTTCTTTGAAAGGCTAGATTTCCAATATTATGACATATTCTACCTCTTGGATAGCTAATAACTGCTGGCTTGTGCTATCTGTCTAGTTCAGCATTGACCAAGCAAGTAGAATTCCTTAGACACACTTGCCTGACAGTGAGAAACTTCTCATATCTCTATATACGCACTCTGTTCCCTTGTATTACACAAAGTCTTTTTTTTTTTGCAGTATTTTTTTGGCTGGGGCCAGGTTTGAACTCACCACCTCTGGTATATGGGGCCGGCGCCCTACTCCTTTGATGCACAGGCGCTGCCCCAATTCTTAACATCATTTATCTACATATTCAAAATGATCACCTGTCACTTCAATAAAAACGAATTACTTTCTTAAAGGTTAAAACTTAAATATATTTCTAAATATACATTGCGCACTCATAAATACGTTGCAATCTTTTAATATTTTTACGTGGTAAAAAGTACATGTATCTGAGAACGGAGTGGATTATTTCTCCATATCAGCCATTAAGGAAGGAAAAGAAATTAATGGTTGCCAGAGACCAATATCACTTGTCTCTTCACAAATAATCTATGGTCAAAGAAGGAGAATGAGCACTCAGCCTCGGAACTCTTGATTCCAAAGCCTGTGGGTTTCCTGTCTACCACATGGCCTCACAAAGCTTAGTTCAGTACATTCACTCCTGCCCTTGGACTTCTATAAAATCAGCCTCTGATCCTCTCTGTCTTAACCTTGGCTCATTTTGTTTTGTTCTTATATTCTCCTTTAACTCCCCAAAGCCTACTGAACCCCCTTTCCTCAAATTCAGATGAGTTAATCACATAAATCTCAGCACTCATACACGTTTTTAGTATTATCCAGTTTTATGGTGACATTGTACTTCACAGCTTTCAAAAGTACCATCCACTGGATTAAACTTCAGCCAGTTTCTTTATCTCACCAAAATCGAGAGTCATGTTGAATATCTGAGACTCAGCAGTCTGTGTGATTGAACAGAATTATGTGTAGATTTATAAAGTCTCAAAAGCCTGGACAAGAACCTTGGGAGTTTACCTTTTCTACCTCATTATCTCTATATTCGCATTAATGACTGAGGAAAAAAATGTACATGAGAGAACAGAAAAATTAAAATGTTAAGTACCTATAAGTTAACAAATTATTTTTCCAAATTAGAGCTCAAATAAATAATATAGATAACTAGTAATATGATTTTTAAACTATGTTCCCTGGGGCTCTAGACTTCTCCAAAATTAAATCAGGGATGTTGTGGGGAATGACTAGAAGACTAAGTAGGCCAAGTTCAGCCTCCTCAACACAGCCTAAGACAGAATGGTTCTACTGTCCTTTGTTTTTATTTTTGGGGCCCATAAAATATTTCTTCCATAAAATAAGGTTCACCTGATTAAACCATCTGATAATTCTTAAAACTACTAATTTGTTTCCAAGCTTTTAAGAATGAAGAAATTGGGGGCCAGCTAGGAAAAGGAACTTGTCTGATCTCACCCAACTAGATAGGGGTGGATTTGAGACAAGATTTAGAAAGTACTGGCTGTCTGCTAAGTATTTCCACGTACCCCCAAGCATCCATAATGCAGCCTGCAGTTCAGGGAGAGAAAGATGTGTCCTAAGAACAATTTGCTGAGTGATAAAGTTATCCAGACAGTTATTTATCATACCTTTCCCATTGAGAAGAGATGCTAAGGTTATTTGTAAATAAATAGAGCGAAGACTTCATGGCACTTTTATACAAGGAAATAAAAAGACTTGTATAGTTTTGTCATGTACCTTTCTCCCCTTTCTAACCTGGCTTGTTCAAGGGAATAATTTTGCAATGAGCTCCACAGCCAGTGATTTCTACATAGAGGAACCCACTGGAGGGCAGCAAAGGCATTGCTCTCAAATCTGCACCCGTTTGCAGGAGGCTATGCTTCCAATTTCATTGTAAATTTAGAGGAAGTGGGTGGGGAAGCCCAAGGTCTGGGAAAATGACCATAATAATAGTACCTTGTGTTTACATAGCACCTTTCTTCAATTAGCTCAGCATGTTTGGATATGATTATTCAGCTGGGAGCTTCCAGTTGTGGGAAATGAGGAAGCAAACACGTGGCCTAGGTGGGACAAAGAGGAACACTAATTCTTACTCATTTCAAATACCCATTCATTATTTTTACTCTAAAAAGCTGATGTGTGACCTTTCCTGGCCATTTCCTTAGAGACAACAAGCAGAAAATTCAGAGTCCCAAACTCAAATACATTAAATGGAAAGTCTCATTCTACAAGGGAAAGAAATCATGTTCTTCACTGCCAACGAGGGAACTAAAATAAAATTGTTAAAACTATCTAAGTCTAGTTGCAGGTGTCAAGGTGAATGTACGTACCATTTTCTACAAAGCATGTCATGAAAACAAAATAACTGAAATAATCCTCAGATACATTTGAAAATTGTACCAAATCTCAAATCTCCCTAAGCAAATCCACTCAAATTTATAATGTAATCAATCTTTTATCCAACCTCTGTCAAAAATGACAGAAAAGGTACATAACAAATGGAACCTCCATTCAAAAAGCTAAACTCTTGTCCCACATTAAAAAAAAAAAAATTCTTCCAGAGTTTAATATGTTAAATAAATGTGCCAACGTGATTTAGTAGAGAAATGTCATAACAGAGCATTTGATTAATAGACAATTATGTCTGTGGCTTACTCATCGCTGAGAATACTGCTGTGGTGAATGTTTCCAAAGAGTCTCCAAAGACTGATGTGTAATACACACATGAGATGCTTTCTTCCTCTGGACTCATTTCTCCTACATTAGCAGGAGTTTTTTCAAAGTATTCAACCTTGAAATTAGAATGGGGGCATTTACTCACAGATATGTTAGAGGCGGACTGTCCCTTTACAACTTTGAACTTGATTTATCCTCCAGAGCCATCTATTTTCACCAAACACACATTTTTTCTTTAAATTGCAGGTGGTGCTTGAATATATCTTCCTTAATAGTGATCTTAATGCATGTCTGTTATATAAAAGGTTTATCCAGAAGTGTTAGGAGAGGAATATGTTTGCCATTAATGGATCTTTTCATGAAAATATACCACACAGAGACTCTGCATGTCCTGAAATGGAAAGAAATCAAACCAAGTCCCTTCCTCTCTTGCTTACCTTTGCCCCTCCACATTGTACTCTAATTGAGAAATACCTGTCATTTATTTGCATTTTATGGGGAAATATTTGTTTTTATCTCATTTATTTGGATACTTATCTTGAATCCCTATTCTGAGAATGGTGTAGATTAGCCTTTACTGACTATACCAAATACATATCATTTCCTACTCCCAGGAGAATACAAATAGACAGATTTGAGCTTTGGAGGTGAGGGGTTTGAAGAATGCTAAACTCAAACACGCGTAAATCTGAACGTACAAAAAGTGAAATGTTCCTACTTTAAATTCATCCATATCACCATCTGATTCCTATTTGAAATCACTGATTTCTCAAATTTTAATGCTAGAAAACTAAGCCAGAGTAAGGTAAAGTATCTGTCCAAGGTAGATCTCTAGCCTTACTCTCTTAAAGTAGCCTTTTATTCATTATTTTCATTAATCTTTATATTCTACAGGGTTTTTTAACTTCAAGGTAAGAACTAGGACGAAGATTGCCAATTCTCTTAAGACAGTGGGTAAAACAATTTAATTTCATCTCATTCATTGCTGAGGCACCACTGTGTTCTATTTAACACAGAGATGGACAGAGATAGTATTTGAACTCTAAGAACTCAGAACTAGTTGTTACATTGTCTAATCAATTTAGAAAATTTAGACATTTAATATTGCCAGATTATAAATTCCTCAGTAATCCTACTCACTGGAATTATAAGCTTTTATAGCACATATTCCACACATCTGTTATAATATGTTGTATATTTTGCTGAAACTGACTAGTGCCTTTTCTACGCATCTGTGAAATCCCCAGAGAGACGGTATTTTATTCATTCATCTGTCCCACAGCACATGTAAGACTAAAAATAAACATGTGGTGAATGAATGACTAAAGATTGAGTAGGCATATGAGTGTTTGACTGTAACAATCAAACACAAATAGGGTCACTCAAGGACAGAGAAAAATAATAAAATGGAAAATGAACAAAGGCTATAAATGTAAGAATCAACTCCACTTAGGTCATTGCAAAAAGAAAAGAAGTTAGAGAAAAATAGGATAAATAATCAGAGAGCTAGGGAGAGAGGCCATTGGGTATTTCGTGTTGTGGAAAACAAGGAAGACATTTTTAGAAGTTTGGCAGTAGTGTTAAAGGTTAAAAAATGATAGAAAATGTAGTAGTTATTAGAACTGTCTATAAATATTCCACTTCTATCTTTCTTTTGTGGGACATTAAAGATTGTGTTTCCCTGACTTATTTCGGCCCATGAAACGTGATTGGAAGTGATGTGTGTTTTTTTCCACTGAAAGCTTTGAAAGCCAGTGAGGACTTCCCCATGTCCCACTCGTTCCGCTGCCATATGGTGACTAAAAGTTTAGGTAATGGTTGCTTCATTAGCTTGAGACTAAGCGTAATGACATGGTGTGGGGTGAAGCCAAGCCCTCTGTCAACTCACAAAGGTCATGTAGCCCTTTCATTGTTTAAAGCCATAGGTTGTGGGGACTATTTGTTATCACAGCATACACTAGCCTGTCCTGAGTGCCATGGAAAGTAAAAAGAATAACTTTATTATTAGATAGAAACTAGCTGATTAAAATATCCAGAAAGCAGCTTCAAAGACTAAAGCAGCGAGTTACTGAGAAGAAATTAGGGGAAAGAGTTTTGACTACTCATTTAAAATATTTAACATAAAAAGAAAAAGAGACCCATCTGTTACTCACCTGTATTTTATTTTTCTTTTTAAAAAATTCCTATGGACCATAATAAGGAGGGAAAATTTGTACTGACATTATAAAAGGAATAGTTTGAAAAGTGTTGGAAAATTGTTTAAGAATATATGAAATATATTTGCAACTGAGATAAGATTGATGAAGCTATTAAGTGACTGTCCCTCATGTAACAGAAAAAGTCTGTGTTTGGAGAAAATTACACTGGCTATCCTGCAGAACTACAATACCATCTTCTAGTGTAGAAAATAAAATACTGTAAGTGAAGAAGTCTCTGGAGGAAATTGGTAAAAGCCTAATACCTATCCTACTGATTTTCTTGGACAAGTTTCTTTTGAAATCATTCCTTAGAGTTCTAAGTAAAGAACAAACTAAAATAATGAGTGATAGTCCAAACTACAAGTTAATTAGAGAGTGGGTCAGTGACTATGTTATATATAGACTTCCATAATAGCTATGTAAAAGAAACTTTTTAGCTGGGAGGCTGATGCAGGTGGATTGCCTGAGCTCACGAGTTCCAGACCAGCCTGAGTCAGAGTGAGACCTCATCTCTAAAGACATTGTGGCAGGCACCTGTAGTCCCAGCTGCTTGGGAGGCTGAGGCAAAAGAATGACTTTAGGCCAAGAGTTTGAGATTGCTTGAGCTATGATACCACGGCAATCTGCTGAGGGCAATAAAGTGAGACTCTGTCTCAAAAAAGAAAAAAAAAGAAAGAAACTTTTTAGTACAGAAGCAAATCTGACTAATTGGAATATCACCCTCTATTTTCACCAAAAGTCATGGATATGTGATCTGGCAAAGTTAAACTCTAATGATTCTAATATTTTCACCATCTATAGAGTTTCAATAACTTAAACAGCGACCCAAAAGGTATATATCCAAAATAACCCACTTCAACTCGCTAAAATAGAAAAATACTCTCCATTAGTAGCAAAAAGAAGGATCATTAGAAGGAGAGGTCAGCAAGAAAATGTATCTCATTGCACACATCTACTGAATCAATCAGAGGAAAATTTCTAAAATTCCAAAGAAAGCATGTATGGCGCCCCTGCAAAATTGGAAGGAAAAACTCACAATGGAAAATAAGTTAAAGACACGATTTTTTTTTAACAGAAAAATCAAAAGAGGCCATTACCGGCTTCAAATAAAATTTAAAAATTAAAGGGAAATTGTAAGAAGTCATTTAGAAAAAAATCAGAGTAAGACAATAAAACATTAGCATTAAAAAGGCGAATGATCATAACAAAACAGGGAGGTCAAATGTCATTAAGATAGGAATTTCAAAAGAAGCAAACTGGGAAGAAGGCATAAGAAAAGAAGGAAGAAAATTGCCCTTAGCCAGGGTGGCACCTGTGGCTCAAAGGAGTAGGGTGCCAGCCCCATATACCGGAGGTAGGGGGTTCAAACCCAGCCCCAGAAGAAAGAAAATTGCCTTTAGACAAAGAAAACTTTAATAATTGGAAGTCAAAGGATCTTCACTAAAAACTAAGTAATGTTAATTAAAAAATATCCACACTCAGCAATATTTTATCACTAACTATGTTATAGGAAATATTTTATCACTAAATATGTTATGGGAAATTTTAAAATATTAGTTTAACTAGAAAAATATGTCATAAGTACTCAGAAAATTATATAAACTTTACAGAGGAAAATTTAAATAGTAATATTTAGCGTGAAAGAAGAAATATAAATAGCCCATAAACATGTGGGAAAACAAGGATTTAACAAGTATTTATCACATTGAAATAAACAGCATAAAGCTTGGTGTTATCCAAATTACTTGGAAATGTGAGCTCTAAAAGATCTTTGAGAGCATAAACCACAATAAACCTTTGGTAGGACAATTAAGATCATGTAGTTAATGCTCTCTGTAAACTCTTTGATAAAATTTCTATTTTCTAGAATTTGACCAAAGGAAAAAAATCATTTATATGAGCAAACATCTAGTCATAAGAATATTCAGCAAAAAACATAACAAGAGCTTCTCATCACAAAATATATAAAGTTGCTCTTTGCTTAAAGATACTACAACCCTAAATAATACATGCTTTTTAAATTATTTTAAATTTCAGATTAATATAGGACTACATACAAATAGGTTACACAGTTTGCTTTTGTAGGGCTAAAGTTCAAGTTGTAGGTGAGTCCTTTACTTGGGAAGTATGCAATATACCCCTATGAGTGACTATATGCTTAAAGGATGAAAAAAGTATTCAAATTCACCAAGAACAAGTTTTAAAATATATGAATAATATATTTTATCATTCTATGTACCTGGAATTAAAAAGCCAGCATGTTCACATTTGCTCTTTGGATGCAGTTCCCTGGTGGAACAACCCTCATTATCAAAGGACCAGGCACAGCTCCGGCTTATCCCTAAGCCGCAGGCTTCAGTTCCTTGTCCACCCAGAGAATCATGTAAATAAGCCAATCATAGTCTATAGGAACTAGGGGTCACCTCACCCCTTTAATACCACCAAGCCTCCGACGGTCCCGATTGTTCATGATTTCTTGAGTGCAACCCCCATCTGACCTGGCATGGCATGTGCCGTCCTTGGAAGTGTGCCCACACCCTGTTTCAATCTCCTGTGTACAGCGTCAGGTGGGATGTGCTTGCCCATTCCCATAACCCTAACTTGGGAATCCCCCCTCCAACAAAGGAGAGAAGAGGAAATACAACAAGAAGACTAGAGGTTCAGGTGAAACAGGGGATTCGTACAGCCACATCCTGGACCAGGGACCAGACGATGGACTCTTAACAAGCAGGTAAGTGAGTTAATTTTGTGAAGAAAGAGTACTTCCTCCTACTAAAGAGGACAAAAGGGAAAATAGAGTGGGTGGTGATCGCAGCTGTGCCCTTTCCTGGATAGTTTGGGTCTTGTTAGTAAAGTGGGAGGTGATGTCAGCTTCTGAGATCAAGAAATAGTGGAAAGGGTTAGACATCCAGTGTCCTCCTCCCCTGGGCTGGGCCAGTTGTCAAGTTCATAGGTACAGTGCTTAAGAAGTGGACCCATTAGCATATTTTTTCCCTACAAGTGGCATAATTCCCACCTACAGTAACTTAAAGGCCACTAGTTATCTCACACAATAAGGAGCCTGGAAGTAGGCAGTTCCAGGACGGGTTAAGGAACTCTACAAATAATAGGTTATATAGGTTTATTATCCTCAAACCTTTTTCACCTTGCCCTAAAAGTGGTAAGATAGCAGCGTAGAATCAAACATCTCAATTTCACAAGAGGAGAGAAAGGAGGTTGAAAAGAAATATGTTATAGTCTTTTCTAGAAGCCACTCCCAAATATTTGCTTAATCTCACAACTGATCAGGGTTTATCCAAGGTCAGTAACTAACATAGGAAAAGGGCTTATTAGCATGACCAGTTCAGACCAATCAATTTTTACTTTGGGGCTGAGCATTTTGCTGTCTGAGTAAAAGTGGGGTTCCATTAGCAAATTACAAAGGAGGAATAATTCCAGATAAGCAATGCATAGACTTTATTCAAGGGAGCATGGAAAAGTTTGGGAACAGCAGCTGGGGACAGTGCTACAGGAAATCAATCAGATAGGAATGAAAGGATTACTGGGCAGCTGTCCATGCAACAGTGAAGCTAGAAAACCTGATATCCTAGATTTGAGATGTTTTTTGGCAACACATTACAGCCTAGGAATCAGAAGTAAATTAATATATGAACTACTGAAGGAAGCAAGGATGCTAGAATATTCATGGAAAAGGTATGTAATGATTGACCACAGGGGGATCCAGAATTTTGGAAGGTAATCCAGGAAGCCATGAGTTATAAGAATTAAGTTGGGAATTTACTATGAGTCTGGGCACGTGGAGATCAGGATGAAAAAATGGAATGACAGGTAGGTAATATAAAGGAAATAAACATACTTTAGTAATTAAAATAAAATCTAAGCTCACTGGTACTTGGAAACATTTTACCTCAAAGGACAGACATGGTAGAGGAAGCCTAAGAAAATTGGCTTGGTGATATAAAGAGGGCAGTGATATAAAGAAATTAAGATTATTGGAAGAACATCTACTGGTACAGGGGAGAAAATGCT
The DNA here is from genome assembly GCA_963574655.1 of Perodicticus potto. Classification (NCBI taxonomy): domain Eukaryota; kingdom Metazoa; phylum Chordata; class Mammalia; order Primates; family Lorisidae; genus Perodicticus; species Perodicticus potto. Next base: position 23,450 of record CAUYRH010167092.1, on the reverse strand, counting down.
AAGAATAATTTTTCTTTTGGCTCCATTGTCTTGTATCCTAACTAGGCTGAATTTTCTTTTAGCCCAAGAAGGATATTTTACATTTCTTTCATATCCTAATTTAGGAATGGGGTGAGGAGGTGGTATTGGAGATATTCCTTTAAGATTTTGTGGGGACCTTAAATACCAATTATATCAGGACTGCGCACTTACGTAAAATCAAGGAATAGTTTTATAGTATTAACCTAGTTGGAGGTATTACATCTCATTAGATCCATTTTTTTGTTCTTATTTTGGTCTCCAATGACACTCTCAGTTCACCTGCCAGTGATGCATTTGCCCCAAATAACAATCAATGGCTAGTCCTAGAATACGCAAATGCTGGTACATCCCAGCCATAGTGCCCATCACCTACCTGGCATCTGAAAGGCATTTGTTGTACTGAGTCTAAAACCAGGCAGCTAGAAATCACATCAAACAATAGTCAAGAGGTTGAATAAATGGTGATACTTGTACAAAGCAATATTCTATCACTATAAATTGATTTTTATAAAAAAGTCAACCTACAAAGCATAATGTACGTTTATTTTTATTTATTAGTAAGGGTCTTTCTATTGTCCAAAGCAAACAGTTAATGAATTCCAAGGAAAAACCTGCATACAACGAAATTAGAAGTATCCCAGGATGACAAAAAAATATACAGACCCATAATCACTGCCGCTTCCGGGAACCCTTTTTCTCCCAGCCTTTCTTGGGTATCTTCTTCTGCCTCTTATCTTCTTCTTGATTCTGATCCTCATCAAGAGGAGCGGTTCCTCCTGTCAAATCACTGCTGTCACTGAAGAGCCTGAGGAAATGAAGTTGGAGCCCGTGGCATGTGGCCCTTCCCCCAGGCTTTTTCTCACTTTCTGACACCCAGACGCACCCCCACGCTCTCTCGTAGTTGGTCCTGGGTTGCCTCTCCTCACTCTCACAAGTAACAGAAGGCTGCCGAGCATCACGGATCTGAGCGCTGAACCTCAAGTTCACCAATGACAGTCGCTCAAGGCCCATCTCTTGGCTCATCCTAGACGCATTTTCTCCCATTCAGCTTCTGTTTCATCATAATGCATTGGAACCAAGCACGGTGGAACATACTTCTTTGATACAAAGAAATATTCCTGAGTATTTCTTTGATGCTCCTGTGACAGATTTCTCCCCGGAAGCCTCCGACTGGCCATCCTCTGCTCATCCTCAGAGCTCAGCTGGCTCATCATTCTGTGAGGAGGAGGCGTAAACCAAATGGATCATTCTCACTACGGCTGCCTGTCGCTGGACCAGTTTGCCAATTGATCCTTCAGTTTTTAGTCCAAGGATCAAAGCTTTTCCAAAACCATATGAATCTCCAGCAGTCTCATAACTGCAGTGTGTCCCCGAAGAGTCTCTCCTGGGACTTTGTCCAGGATAAGGTGGCCCAAACCCCTAAGGTGCGTGAGCCGTGGCTGATCTTTCACTGCTAAGGAGCTGAGCCCGTCTGTGTGGGACAGGCTCCAGGGCGAGCTTTCATTGTCAGTGTTCGCACTTGCCCGGTTACAGCCATCACCTGCTCCTGGAGGTTTTTCCAAAGCATCCCAGCATCAGGCAGATCTGACTCCAGCATCCCCCAAAGAAGGGAAAGGAGAGAGGTTAAGGAAAGTCATTATTTCCTCAGGCTTGAGAAAGGTAGGAAATTCCCCTCTTTCTGGGGTGGGAAATTCCCCCTCTTTCTTCAGACACCCCAGATTTGGGACCTTCTCACTCTGGGCCACAAGCAGGCTCCCCTCAAAGCCTACCCTGGGGTTACTAGGGAGGAGGACAACACCTGCCCTAAGTTTTTCTTTCTATTGATGCTTTTACCCCATTGTGTCAGGGACACCACACCCCACCCCCCCCCCACCCCCGGAAGCAACTTTCTCCATCATTCTTCCTCCATGCTAATAGTTTGTCTCCAGCCACTCCATAATGTAATTTTATTTATTTATTCTTTTATTATACCTAAAAGACAGGAAGATCACAAATTAACAACCTAATGTCACATCTCAAGGAACTAAAAAAAAAAAAAACTAAACCCAACACAAGCACAAAAGAAATTACAAAACTCAGAGAAGAACTATATGAAATGGAAACAAACAAACAAAAAATACGAAAGATTGACAAAACAGAAAGTTGGTTCTATGAAAAGATAAATAAAATCAATAGACCACTAGCCACTAGTCAAACTAACCAAAAATAGAACAGAAAGGACTCAAAAAAAAAAAAAGAAAGAAAGAAAAGAAAAGAAAGGACTCAATCTAAATCAGAAATGAAAAATGTCAACCTTTTAGTTAAACTCCTACCAGAGACTGTTCATGTTTGTTATTTTCAAAACTGACTTGAAAGGGCTAAAAAGTCATGTGCGATTCTTTATGTTCCTCTTCCACTTTTTCTCTCTCTCTCTTTCTCTCTCTCTCCCCCTCTCCCTGTCTCTCTCTCTGCAGTGACTTTATTTATTTATCTACAACTGATATCACAGAAAATCAAAATATCATCTTTGAGTACTATAAAAACCTCCATGTATACCAACCAAAAATCCTGCAAGAAATAGACAAATGCCTGGAAACAGACAAACTCCCAGTCCTAATTCAGGAAAAAATAGAAATCTTGAACAGACTAATAATGAGCAATTAGACAAGGCAGTAATAAAAAAACCTCCAAATCAAAAAAAAAAAAAAAAGTTCTTCTTTGTAGGTCTGGTAGAATTCAGTTATGAATCTGCCTTGCCTGGGGCTTTTTTTTTCCATAATGTAATTTTAAATTAATACTTCTCTGCAGGCAAACTATTCATTCATAATGAGAATATGGGTGATTTTTAAAATGATGTGTAGGATTTTATTGTCTTTCCAAAATAAGTATGTACTATTTCAGCAATAATTATATAACAAATAATAACAGATGTGGCAAACTTTGTCCTTTTCAAAAAAGGAGGTAGTAAACCTGGGGAGTAAAAAGAGAATGAGGATGGCACCTGTGGCTCAAGGAGTAGGGTGCCCGCCCCAGATACCGGGGGTAGCAGGTTCAAGCCCAGCCTCGGCCAAAACTGCAAAAATAAACAAATAAAAGAGAATGAGAATTGTGAAGGCTTATTTACCCTCTCAGAGCACCAGAGAACTTTTCTGTGCAGTGAGGATGAGTTCCCACCAACATCCACCGTACTGGTTCCAGCTTCCCACACTTCCTTTCCTCTTCCATTTCTCGTCTCTTTTTCTTCACTTCTTTTCTCTCTCCTCCCCTCTTTTGTCTCTCTCCTCTCCTCTCTTCCTGCAGGTAGTGAGATTAGCTTCTGAGTCAGCATAACGCATACAGTTTCATTTCCTGTTTGGCACTTAAGCCAGAAGATCTGAGTGCAGTCCAATTCAGCCACCGTTTCCAGAAATATTACCGAAGGACCTTCCAGTCTCTAAGGCCAGTTCCCTCTGCCCCTTCAGAAAGTCTATATGCTTTATCATCCTACCGGTATCTTCTGGATGGCGGGATCTAAAGCACTCTGCACTGGTTCAAGAAAACCATGAGCATCTCTGAAGGCTGCTGGGTTCAAATAGGGCTGAGTCAATCACAGCTGGGAGGCTCATTGGTTTTTTGGAATAGTGTATGTGTGGGTCTGTGGAAAGTAGGCAGGTAGGCTGAAATGACCCCTTTGGATGATGACTGGACTTCCCCAGGAAAGGCTACTGTACCACTCACTAATATTCTGTGCTGATTACATCCCTCCCTATTGGCTCACGTAGCAGTCTGCATATGTGAAATATCTTGAAACAAGCAGATAATGATTATACCAGGGCCTGCTACTTTTCTGTTTGTTCCTATGTAATTCTCAGACTCTTCTCTTAAGGCTCTTCTTTATTTTAATTTATTTTATTGGGCTCAGCGCCTGTGGCTTAAGCAGCTAAGGTGCCAGCCACATACACCTGAGCTGGCGGGTTCGAATCCAGCCCAGGCTTGCCAAACAATAATGACAACTACAACCAAAATAGCCGGATGTTGTGGTGGGGGCCTGTAGTCCCAGCTACTTGGGAGGCTGAGCAGGAAAATCACTTGAGCCCAGGAGTTGGAGGTTGCTGTGAGCTGTGATGCCATAGCACTCTACCCAGGGTGACAACTTGAGGCTCTTCTCAAAAAAAAAGAAGAAGAAGAAGAAAGAATAAATAAATAAATAAATTTTAAACAATAAATAATTTTATTCCAATTTACCCATCCCAATATAATCGCCCTAATTATCTAAGTTAATCATTCTAGTATTTTCATTTTTTATTTTATTCATTGCTAATTCTATTTTTATCAGCAATTTAAATCATCTTCATAGAACCATCTAATTTACATTTTAAGTTAACCATTCTGATTTTTTATTTTCTTTTACTTTATTCTCTTTTACTTTAATTTTTACTTTGTTCAATTTTACTTTTCTATTCTAACTTAATCACTCCCAATTTAATCAATCTAATTTAATCGTCCAATTTAATTGGCCAAGCTAACCATCAAATCTGATCATGTAATCAGCCAACCCCAGATGATCAACAAATCTAATCACTCCAATCATCTAACTCGATTACCCAGTCCAATCACAATCACTCTGACTATCTGATCTAATCACCCCATCAGATCACTCCAATTTAATTACCTTAATTCAATCACCTAATTTTATCATTGTGATTTTGTAATACTTTTCTTTTTCTATTTTTTAGGGAGGATTTTTGCAGTTTTTTTTAACCGGGGCTAGGTTTGAACCCACCACCTTTGGTATATGTGGCCGACGCCCTACTCCTTTGAGGGTAGGTGCCGCCTCTTATTCTATTTTTATTCCTTTTTATTCTTTTTTTTTTTTTTTTTTTTTTTGAGAAAGAGTCTTACTATGTTGCCCCGGGTAGAGTGCCATGGCTCCACAGCTCACAGCAACCTCAAACCCTTAGGCTTATGCAATTTTCGTGCCTCAGACTTCCAACTAGCTGGGACTACAGTCACCCACCCCAAAGCCCACCTATTTTTTTTGTCATAGTTGTCATTGTTGTTTGGCAGGCCTGGGCCGGGTTCGAACCTGCCAGCCCTGGTATATGTGGCCATTAGTAATTTAACCATTCTAATGAAATCATCTAATTTAATGGCCCTAACTTAATCTCCCTAATTTAATATTTCTCTTTTTTTACTCTACTTTTTTTATTGTATTCTATTTTATCACATTTTATTTTATTCTATTTTAATATAATTGCCCCAACGTAATCATCCTATCCAGTCCTCTAATTTAACCAGCCAATCTAATCACACCAATTAAATCACTCTAATTTGCTCACCCTATTTGACCAATCTAATGCAATCATCTAATTTAATCATTCTATTTTTTATTCTATTTTTTTTCCTCTCACTTAATTCTATCTGAATTCTATTCCAATCTAATTCAATCACTCCAATTTAATCATCTAATTTTTTATTCTAATTTTTATGTCTTTTAAATTCTATTCTTAATTCTATTTCTTTATTCTATTTTTATTCCATTTTACATTATTCTATTTTACTTTAATTCTATTTTAATTCAGTCACCCCAATCACCCTAATTTAATCCTCCAATCTAACCTCTAATCACCCTAATTTAATTGCTCTGATTCAATCACACTAATTTGACCACCCTGATTTATATGATTTAATCATTATACTTTTTTATTCTAGCTCTTTCTTGTAATTTAATCATCCTAATTCAATCATCCAAGTTTTTTCTTTTGTTTGAGACTCTGTTGCCCTACATAGACTTCTATGGCATCATCACAGCTCACAGCAACCTTAACCTTTGGGGCTCAACAGCTCCTCTTGCCTCAGTCTCCCGAGGAGCTGGCATTTCAGGCACCAACCACAATGCCTGGCTAGTTTTTTTATTTTTAGTAAAAACAGGGTCTTACTCTTGCTCAGGCTGGTCTTAAACTCCCGGGCTCAATGATCCACCACCTTGACCTCCCAAAGTGCTAAGATTACAGGCATGAACCAGGGCACCCAGGCTTGATCATCTAATTTAATCACCCCAACTCAACTGTCCTAACTTAATCATTGTAATTTTTTAATTCTACTTTATTCTATACTATTCTAATTTAACCACCCTCATCGAATCATTTACTTAATCAGGTATTTCCATCATCTAATTCGATCATCTAACCATCTAATCTCACCAGCTAATTTAATCATCCAGCTTGATCACCTACATTTTTTAATCCTTTTTTAATTCCTTTTTATTCCCTTTTACTTTCTTCTGTTATTTTACTTAATTCTATTTCATAACATTCTAATTCCAATTTAACCAAGTAATCAGCTAATCTGATCAATCGGCTAATCTAATCAGATAATCCAAATGTCTGCTTTGTGCATTCTATTTTTTATTCTATTTTACTTTATTCTAGTTAATTTTTATTCTGTTATGATGTAATTATCCTAATTAAATCACCCTTAACCACCTAATTGTCCTAATTTATCATCCTAATTTAAATCACCCTAATTTAACCACCTTCATTTAATCATTCTAATTTCATTACTTTTTTATATTTTACTTTATTATTTTACTTATATTTTTAGAGACAGAGTCTTTTGTTGCCTAGAGTGCCATGACATCAGCCTAGCTCACAGCAACCTCCAACACTTAGGCTTAAGTGAGCCTCCTGCCTCAGCCTCTCAAGTAGCTAGAACTACCGGCTCCAGCCAGGACTTCTATTTTTAGTAGAGATGGGGGTCTCACCCTTACTCAGGCTGGTCTTGAACTTCTGAGCTCCAGGAATCCTTTGTTCACAACCTCCCAGAGTGCTAGGATTATAGGCACAAGCCACCATACCTAGTCATTTTTCCTTTTAGAAGTCATAGATTCCCAAGGACCATTTCTACCTCCTGCCCACTTCTGCTTCAGGAGCTCACCTACTTCTTGCTTGTCCTAATTTCTCCCAACAGGTCTATGAATTCTAAGCTGAGCTGTCTCTCCAGATGCTTCAGTGTTGTGATGCACTCCTCTTGCATCCACTTTACTGGTTCCGTGTATCGCTGATCCAGGTCTTGTATGCTATTTCTCCAGGCTTGCTCCTGCAACCTTCTGCAGAAGGCAGGTTTTGTGCTACTGGAACCCCTTAGCCTGGATAAGCCCAGAGCCAAGTTTGTACCTTGGGGCAGAGCACAGCCAATGATCAATGTAACAGTATAAAAGCCCAGCAACCATGCTTTGAGCAGGCCAAGTCTGTGTTGTGATTTACTCTCCACACTTCCCTTTGGCTTTGGAGGAGGCTGAGACTTCACCTGGAACTGCTTCCTTGCCTGGCTTCTTGCTTCCTTTCCCCTATCCAGCTTCTTCTGCTTCTAGAAGGAGCTCTTTAGTAAGTCACTTGGCACATGAATTTTTGTCTGAGAATCTGATCCTGTAAAACCTGAGCTAAGATGGTCCTGGACTTCAACATACACCCCACATGCCAAACAAACAAACCAAACAACCCTTCCCTTGACTCTACATCAGACTTTAGCTACTACCCAACCTTCTTCACTGTGAATCGTCTTCATTTTAAGAAGCCATTGACTTTGTTTATCACTCGGGGATTATGCTTTCAAAGTTTTATCAAACTTTCGTCTTTTGCATTTAAACGTTTGATGTATTCCAATTTATTTTGGTGTTAAGCTATAGATAGCTATCCATTTTCTTAAACTGAATCAGCTATTCTCATCACTATTTATCAAATCCATCTTTTTCATATTCATCCAAAATTCTGCCCTAATTCCCCTCTGTAAGATAAGGACAATAATAGCGTCTACCTTATATGGTTGACTTAAGACTTAAATGAGAGTACATGTAAAAGATTTACAAGCATAGGCTCGGCACCCATAGCTCAATGAGTAGGGCACCAGCCACATACACCCAGGCTGAAGGGTTCAAGTCCAGCCCAGTCCTGCTAAACAACAATGACAGCTACAACCAAAAAAAAAAAAAATAGCCAGGCATTATGGTGGGCACTGGTAGTCCCAGCTACTAGGGAGGCCGATGCAAGAGAATCGTTTAAGCCCAAGAGTTTGAGTTTGCTGTGAGCTGTGATACCACTGCACTCTACCAAGGGCAACATAGTGAGACTCTGTCTCAAAAAAAAAAATATTTAGAAGCATAAAAGCACATACCCAGTATCCAATATTTTCTATCTTTTGCCTTTAAAAACAGTAGACTGCAATGAGAAACTTGTATAACTACTTTTACACATATGAGGTTATAATGTCAACTAATTCCTAGAAGTGTAATTACAGTTGAAAGTATATATACATGTTATATACGTATATATTTTTCTCTATCTAGATTTTACCCGTTTGAAAGTTTATCACAAATGCAAGGAGGTGCTCTATTTTCATTGTCTTCTATTACAGTGTGTTCATAGATTGTGATCTCTGCCAACAGCAAAAGTAATGTTTCATTGAGATTTTAATTTTCCTTTCTCATTTTATGGATGAAATTGAGCTTTAATAATGAAGTTGAAAGGTCATTTGCATTTCCTCTTCCTTAAACTATTTGCAATTGGTTATTGGACGTTAGTTGAATTGGAGCAGCTAAACCCCCTTCACATGAGCAGGTAAAGTTTCTTCCTCCTACTCAGATTCATTCTCCTGATGCTACAGCAATTGATCTGAACAGGAAATGTGTTTATGCTACCAACCTGCTTCAATCCCCTTAGTGGGTCCCACCAATAAAAAGAAAACCCAAACACCATGCAAAAGTAGGTAAAGCCATTCATTATGACCATCCTTTAGCACCTATCTTTTGGTTCTCTGTAATAGTCATTAATTGTTTCACACTAAGCACTCTTGCAGCTCTGAATTGCTTTGAATTGCTTGACGATCACTTTACACACCATGTTACTTCCTCCATGTTCTGTCCTATTCCTAAAAACACCACCTATCCACCCTTTTAGCCACCAACCTCTAATCCCCCATCCTTCCTTACTCAGCCCTTCCTGAGTCACAGCTGAGGTGGTGGGAGAACTACTCTGATTGCCTCAACTAGGATTGTCCATGCCTCTGACTAAACTTTGCCTAAACAGCTAAGGTCAAGGGGTACAGATGGAGGCGCTCTATGAGAACCACAGGGCCAGAGGTAGAGAAGGGGGCACCATCAACAACAGACAAAGGGTGGGGATTAGGCAGAAAAAAAGGTCATCAACTTTAGAAACCAGCTGCAGAACATTGATTTTTATGGGACATTATGTTCTGAGTTCCACCAGTTCTCTTGACAAATGAACTTTGTGAACTTACAAGTTAGGGACCGCCTATATCTGAATAATTACACAAGGAGGGAAAAAAAGACAATGGTTATGAGAGAAAGTTCAATTCATGTTATTCCTCATCTGTTTTTCCCCTGAAGGACAGGCGTGGCTTTCCTTTGGGTTTCTGATTGTCCTAACTGAGGTTGCTTCCTTAGTTGACAGACCAGAGCCGCTGCCCTTTAGGTCAAAGCTAAAAGTCATTCTGATTGTCAGCATTAATAAGGTCACTGGTAGCAGATTCTGCCCTGTCCTAGACTTCTTTTACTTTTAACAGAGTATAAAACATATAGGCTATTATCTTGGTCAAAGCTCAATATTTAACATACATAATACCAAAGTTTAAATTAATTCTATACAAATAGTATGTGTATATAATCTACATTTTACTGTACTCCAAAATACTTGCTCAAGGCTCATATCAGAATATTCCTTATGTTGAGATTTTTATAGTAATTATCTTTATTCTATATAAACATTTTTGTTAAATAATTACAATATAGAAATAACGCAGTATGTATTATTTTTGTTTTTTTAAAAAATGCCAAAATAATATGAATGAATACATCTCAAAAGCCATAGTTTATGTAGAGATATAGCCCTGCCCTAGGACAACTGGATAATTCATCAGCTCTGAAAAAAGACTCGCAGGAATACAAAAGTGGGAAAAGTTGCTCAGATATTTTTGGCAGAGAATTCTGGAAAGATTTTTTAAAAGTTATTTCATGCAATTATTTTACAAATGATTAAAAAATTAAGGAATCAACATGGAAACTTTCTCAAAATACAAAACCCAAAACAGTCACAACTGAAATATAGTTAATAATAGCCACAGATTCCCATCAACTTTCTAAGGAAAAGCTTGCTTAAAAAGATATTTCTTTTATTTGTAAAATAAAGATGCCCTTCCCTCAGGCCTTCTTTTCTTCCTGCCCCCCTTCCCTGTGGAACAATGTAAGATTTCATAATAACAAACACTCAGCTTGCTTGTGATTGAGTCACTTCATGCAAATATTTCACTATGCTGGAAAAGACAATTGGGAAAGAAAATCACTCTGCCTACCCTTGGGGTTCTTTATAAACTCCCTGGAGCATTTGAGGTGACAGTACGGCCACCCAAAGCTGCCACATTCTGTGATTTAGACACAGCCAGGCCCTTTCAGAGCACATGAAGTGTAGAGTTTTGCTTGGGAACACTTTATGTACCCAGCGTGAAATAGGTCACACTTCGCCAAGTCTGCTTTTACTGGAACTAATCATAGACTTACAGCTTAGAGGAAACACGTTCCAAACCTTGCCCTGTCTTCAACTTTTTAAAATGCTTCTGTGGGACACAGAGGTTTTGTTATTTTCTGAGCTGATGACGAGAAACCCACTGAGATTTGCATCTGCTTTGTTGCAAGGCTAAGTTTAGCCTCCTTTTTGACAGTTTACTTTGGCCTTAATTCATTTCCGTTAGTCATATACCTTGCACTGTGCAACTCATCCCATTGGCTTGGATGGAGTATTTAGGGCATTCACTGGCATTAAAAATTCAGAGTTTCATGTGGCAACTGTTTTAGTCCAAACGGAGATGTGACCTCTGAGAAATGAAAATGGACTTGGTCCACAAATAGTGTTGGTGGTAACTCTTGGGGTTCAACTTTGGAAGATTGTCTCGTGTTTTCATATATCTCCCCCAACTTTCAGCTATAACTTTTGACAGCCAAAATTTCAGAATATGCTGGGAAAAGCACTGGCAAGTATACCAAGGAGTATCTTAAAATTTAGTAATTGTTGAATACAGAGAAGCACCAATTGAGTGGAAGGTCTCTAAATTAAACAGTTCCATGTGAGTTTTCTCATGTTTGATATTTTCTCTTTTCTTATAACAAGCTGAGTTTAGACATTAAAATAAGTAAAGATAAAAGGACATTCAACTGGGGTTGGAAACTTCTAGTTCCAACCCAGACATAAAGTCATATGTCATCTAGAATAAATTACTTCAATTCTCTATCTGTGTAGAGTCAGCCATTCACATCCATGGCTTTGACATCTATGTATTCAATTAACCAAGGGTCAAAAATATTAAAATATACATAATAGTACAAATAAAAACAATGCTCTAGAACAACTACTTATACAGCATTTACATTGTATTAGGTATTTTAAGTATAATAATTTACTTATAGATGATTTAAGGCACACAAGAGGCTGCACACAGGTTATACACAAATACTATATGATTCCATAAGAGATTTGAGTATCTGTGGATTTTGTATGGGGGGGTGTAACCCTGAAACCAATCCCCAGTGATACTCGGGTAAAACTATATTATGCAATGATAGCTGCTGCAATAAACAACTACAAACCTTAGAGAGTCAACATGATAAAATACATATGTTGGTCACACAAAAGTCCAGTGAGGGTTATCTTTATCAGGTGACTCTTGGGTTGTTCTTGGGATGATACTCTTCCAAGAAGCAATTCAGAACCAGTCTCCTTCTGGTAGTGTGGACTAGAAGTCCTTCATTTTTGGTTCCATAGAGAAAGAGATAGAAATACAGAGGCCTTGTAGAATGATTTGGCAGCCAGATCTGGAAATGACTTTCATAACTTTTTTTTCTTTTTTTTACATTCTACTGACTAGAACTCTGTCACATCCACAGAGTAGAAACCAGCATCCACTTTAAAAATCAGTGAATACAAAAAATCACATTCCCTAGATGCAAGACGAATTTCTCACATTTTTATATACAACTTATGGGCACTTACTACTTTTTGTTGTTGATGATAATGGAAGCTGATAGACTTGCTGATGGGGTGAAACTGGTGAGGAGAGTACAAAGAAAGTTTGGATACTATAGAAGATACACTTTTTTACCTCACTGGTTGATCTTAGCCAGTCTTGACATGAACAAAATGTTAATACCAAACCAGACAATGAACTCAGAACAGAGACTCCACTTATCTTTTTATACAGAACTCCATTTGTGTTGAAGGACCTGGGTCATATTTTCTGCCATGAGAATGTAGTTGTAGTTGTGTTTATCATAAAGTGAGAAGCTATCTAGAAAAAAGAATGGGCCCTCAAAGAGCCTCCAAAACTTTTGAATTTGTATTGGGTTTATTTTATTGTTTGGTGGTATTTTTGTTTTGTTTTAAGAAGAAACACAAACACTTGTGGATCAAAGAGTCTTGTTTTTGTTGAGTGTCTTCCAGGATCCATAAATTATTCATGAAAACAATTCTTCAAACACAATGATTTCAACAAAATAAAACAAAGCTGTTAAATTTTTGCCCTATGTTGTCAGGGACAAAGGCGTGTCTCTCAATTGGAAAACCCTTTGCTATAGGTTGGCCTCATGACTTGAAATTGCCTGGTGACTACCATCAGTTCTTATGTCAGTCTGAGCCTGGTCTCTAACATATATAGGCCCAGAGACACAGCTCAGAAACATACTAATATTCTTACACCAATACAGAAACTGATATACTTGTGGAAATTTTAATAATCACCAATATTTACTAAGTATTTGTTTTGCACCAGGCACTATTCTAAGATGGTTATTCATGTTAATACAACAAGTTCTCCTTTCAAAAGAAAGTTACTACCTATACTAGGACTTCACTATACAAGTGAAAAAACTGAGGAAGAGCGGGATGAACTTTCTCACGGTAACATTTTGGGGGGAAAGAAGCAAAAGTCAAAATTCAAACTCCCATGTTTTGACATCAGAGATCAGTTCTTAACTGTAGCAATATATTGCCTGTGGTGACACGAAATACCACTGTCACCCACCTCCATTGGGGGAAAAATATCTGAATGAGAAGGAATATTTTTATAGAGAATCTACCCTGGAAATTAGACAATAAAGGTTTGTATCCTAGTAGGTCACACTCCAAGATGTATGTTCTAGCATCTCTGACATACAGATCTTATACATCATTTCCATTCCTATGAGAAAAACTTGGACAAAATAAAACTCTGCTCCCAAATCTACACAAACAGGTGACTCCAGACAGTGACAGCTGAGATCTGCTTACCTTCAGAACAAAAGCCATGGGAGCCGTAAATTGTAGTAACATCTAAATGGCAAATTTGATACATTGCCCAAGAGTGACTTGGAGAGCTATAAGAGACCAGGTTCTCATGGTAAAGAGCTGAGAACCACCCCTCCAGCATCAGCCAGGGAAAAGAGCTAGAATAACATTGTGAAACCATGCCTACGGCATTCCATAGCTCACAAGTAGAATGCCCTTCCTCCCCTTCAGCACCCTCCACGAGTGCATCCTTCCATGGGGGGAAAATGGAAGAGGAGGAGTCTACACAGCAGTCAATTATACATTTAACTCTTTCATTCTAAGACTTGCTGCTTTAACTTCCTACTGTAATGCCTGGTGGCTCAGCTCTATCACCCAGCTCCAGAACTTCCTGATACCTAGAATAGGTTTTTACAAATTTACAACTGAATAATTAAAAGAAAATTAACCCAATTAAAACATGTGAAAAGGAAGTGAATGGACAGATATTTCTCCAAGGAATATATACAAATGGGCAATAAGCAGATGAAAAGATGCTCAGCATCACTAAACATGGGGAGCTAAATAACCAAACCACAGTAAGACATTGTTTCACATCCACTAAGAAGGTTAAGAAGACGGGAAGGGCTCAACTACAACTTGGATTTTATCTAACAAATGCAAACCATGTAACCTAACCGTTTGAACCCTCATATTAATCTGAAATTTTTAAAAAAGACAGATAACAAGTGTTGGGGAACATGTGGAGAAACTGGAGCCTTCATACATTACTGATGTAAATGCAATACGGTGCAATTGCTTTGGAAAATCTGGCAACTCCTCAAGACATATCATCCAGCAATTTCACTGCTAGCTATATATGTAAGAGAGACAGCATGAAATAAAATAAAGGAGAAATAAAAACATAACCATGTAAAAACATGTACGCAAATGTTCATAGAAGCATTATTCATAACAGCCAAAATGTGGACTCAACCCAACTGTGTATGAGCTAATAAATGGATGAATAAAATATGTGATATTCAGGCGGTGCCTATAGTGCAAAGGAACAGGGTACCGGCCCCATATACCGTAGGTGGCAGGTTCAAACCTGGCCCCAGCCAAAGACTGCAAGAAAAAGACAAAATGTGATATTCCTGCAATGAAATATTAGCTAAAATAAAATGAACTTGGAACATAGATAAACCTTGAACATGTTATGCTAAGTGAGAAAGGATAGACACCAACAATGACATATTGTGGGATTCTGTTTATATGAAAAGAATAGTCAAATCTTTAGAGACAGAAAGTAGATTGATGATTAGCTACAATCAACAGGAGGATAGAAGGATTGATGAATGGTTGAATGGCATCAAAGGCATAGAGGGACTTAGTTTTGGATAATGAAAATATTCCACAATTGATTGTGAAAGATTCATAATCAGGAATGTACCAAAAGGCTTGAATTTTATACTTTCAGTGGGTGGACTATAAGTTTTATGGATTACATATCAATAAATTAGTTAAAATCTCTCTCTCAAGTGTCAAACACTGCACATAATTTCTAAATGAACAAAAGTAGAATTTTTTTTGGAGATAGCCCTACCATATCCCTATATAACTTATCACCTATTACATTTTTGTTTCTTCAGCATGTAGATGTTTCAAGTTCTTAAGATCTTGATACATATCAGTATTCAATAAATTTTTTTAAGTTGTAAGGTAAGTATAAATGAATACCATACAAAGAGGAAAATGAAAGCATGAAATAAGTATTTAAAGTGATAATGGCTCTAAATCTTCCAAAATTAATGACAGACACCATCTGAAGGCCCAGGAGTGACTGAGGCTAACTGAAGTGCCTAGCACCCAGCTGCTGGTGGGAGACTTAGCATACTTTTGCTTTTACAGCTGTCAAAAGGAACTAATCATTTGATTTTGAACTGTTAGGGCTCACAATTCTTAGACAAATTCTGTCTCTGATGGATGGATTCAACAGATTGATTCAATGGAACAATTAGTGTTGTCTAAATCTAGTTCCTTTTCTGTTCATTCAGCTTTTGCTGAAAGAAAATCTTATAGAGATTTGGATGTAATGTCCCAGGACATTTAGTCATCAGTATCAAGATCATCATAGTAAAAATCTGTTGAATTTACCTTACCAATTATACTACCATTACACTAACCAGCAAATAAACTGAGTTAAATTAGGATCATTACAAAACAAGTCTGTTAAAATTATAGCATTTCCCTGGCCTTCCCAGCAAAGGTGACCTTGACCTATACCTAATGTTGTCATTGATTGAAGTATAAATCAAAGGCCATGTCTCAGTTCTGGATCATAAGTTCCCGGTGAGCATAGCTCACATACTCCATACTATGAGGTTTTATGGACACAGTTTCCCAACAAATTTATTTTTAAGTAATGTCCATCTTTTCCCTACTGTTAAAATATTGGTCAAGGTTAATTAGGCTTCCACTTCCAACTAATGTCACTGTGGGGTGCATGACGCTTTGACAGTTAAGAAGCATGTATGCAGATTATATTCCCATTTAGGAATTCCTAATCACTGCGTGAACCTTAAGTCTCTCCTAACTCATCCCTGGGTTTCTGCCACTGTGATCCCTGGCCACTGCCCTTGAGCTACCTCTATAGCTCCTTCCATCCGGGGCTGTTTGGTCACTGTGCACGCTCTTTTCCATCTTGGTTCCTTAGCCTGCTGCTGAACTATCTGTTGAGTCTCTTTATCTTTTTCTCCAAGGCTGTCCAGGTTTGATACGTTTTCCCTTTCTCTTAAAATAATGAAGGAGCAAAAGGAATTTTACCCCAAAATCTAAGTATTAGTATAAAGAGCAGACTCCTTTGTATAAAGAGCATCTTGAATTAAAGGCCCTTTGAGATCAATAGGCTTTACAAAGGGCTTTCCTTCTATCTTCATAAAAACCAGACGGACCCACCAAGAAGAACAATTTTCTTTCCTTCCCCTTCCTTTCTTTTTCTTGCATAGAAGAAGATCAAGAATGCAATCAGACCTACCCAACTCATTTTAAAGATAATATCTGTCTCTCATGTTAATTTAATTTCCAAAGAGAATTATTTACAAGTCAGTCTGTTTTCCCCCATCCATTTATTTTCTCAAGTATCTATTCAGCCTCCCTAATAACCACTTATTGTCCCTCAACAGAATTACCTATATTTCTCATCTCCCTTTCCCTCTGAAACGAGGGAAAACTTTCACACCCCAGTGGGATATTGAGTAATCACTCTGGGATTTCCCACATAGACATACATAGTACATAAATTATAATCTCTTTCTCTTATTAATCTGCCTTATTGTGAGTTGATCCTTTAGCAAATCTTTCCAGCAACAAAGGGTAAGGTTTCCATCTCCCTGACAATCTCCCATCTGGTCCAATAGGGCCAATATGTTTCTTCACTACGTTTTTCTACATATATAGTAAAAGCAAATTTGGCCTGTACTAGGAATTCTAGATGGGTGCTACTTTCACCCCAAGGCTCTTGTACAATGTTTTGACCAATGCTGGTTTATTCACCAATTATGCTGTTGCCACAGGGTACATACTGAATATAATTCTGGATGCAAAAATGGTGAATTCCTCAAGATAATGTCATATATTCAGTAGTTATCCCCAACAACTGTGTATGCAGTTTCCCATACACTCCCTTGATGGAATGGGGCTGCCAGTAGGGGGTGTCAGCCCATCAAGTTGCCCCCAACCTGATAGTCATATTTGTTTGACGAGCATTCATTTTGATTTTCCCATGGATTATGCGCATTATGCCACATCATACTGTGACAAATTGGACATGCCACAATTTATGTTTACCATAATTAGGGGTCTTTCTCAACAGACCATCATTTAATGTAACAGTTACATAGTAATCTGAAGCTATTTTTCTGTATTTAACTTCCCCCCAAAAGTAGCAACGAAAATAATTTGATGGTTGGGGGTCACCACAACATGAGGAACTGTTATTAAAGGGTCGTGGCATTAGGAAGGTTGAGAACCACTGCTCTACAGGGTGGTGTGCATGTCATTGTGACACACTTCACATGCATAAACCCATGTTGAACGCTTCTTTGATTCCTTAGGGCCCATCCTAGGCCTTTAGTTTCAAGCAAAGGAAGAGTTTTCTGCAGGCTAACACCTTCATCCTTACGGGTCTATACATCTAAGAGGAAGTATCATTCTGTGTTCTAGTCTTTCCTCTTAGCATTATCTTTTATTAACTCCCTTTAGATCAGCACCACTTTCCCTTCCACTTTCCCTGTGAATTTGATTTTTGATTTTTCACCCCCATCCTCCTTCTATGCCTGGAGTACAACCATATAGTTCACTAAGGACTGACTCACAAAGGTGGTAATGATATGAGTCTTGCCAATGGCTTCTCCTTTGTTGATTTCAATCACATGGAGTAAAGGTGCATAAATACAAGATTATAAGACTGTCTTGTCCATTGAGTAGAAAAACAGATGCTGATCCAGCTTAGACGAGTGAGGACAAACAACGACCCATCATTCCCTTAGGAAACTGTGTGGGTGACATTTAGGGAGACAATTGTAGGGAGTTATGTTTAGCAATTGATCCGTGTTTTGGAACTCTCAAATGCAATTCAACTCCTAGCACTACCAGATCAGGTAAGAAAAAGAAAAATTCTAGAAGTAGGAGAAAAAAAGCTTCTGTACACCTCCTCCTTCCCTATCTCCTCCACAATCTCAACAACCTATTCAAAGGCAAACTGCCTTTACTTCCACACATGCAAAATTTTTTTTTTTTGAGACAGAGTCTCACTTTGTCACCCTCAGTACAGTGCTATGGCATCACAGCTCACAGCAACCTCAAACTCTCAGGCTTAAGCTATTCTCTTGTCTCAGCCTCCCAAGTAGCTGGGACTACAGGTGCCCACCACAACGCCCAGCTATTTTTTGGATGCAGTTGTCATTGTTGTTTAGCTGGCTCGGGCCAGATTCGAACCCGCCAACCTCACTGTATGTAGCTGGCGCTGTAACTACTGTGCCATGGGCACTGAGCCCACACATATAAATTTTAACATTCGTGTCTTCAATCACAGGACCCATCCCTTCCATTTTCTATCACTCGCAATTTACTAAGCAAGTATTTCAACTGCCTATCTTCCTTGTGTATGATGATATTCAGCCAATGTTGTGGTTCCAGTGAAATCAATTACATGATAACCCAAATCAAAGTAATATTTTCTGCTCTAGGCCCCTGTAGTGTGAGAGGAGTTTGGTTCAGTTATAAGATATGTAGATCCAAATCCAGAGTCAATGTGGACCCCAGTGAAGACCTACTGACATCCACCACAAAGCTGTGACATCACCTGCCAGCTTCAGGCAGGCCCACAGCCATATTAGTTTGTGATGTTCTTAGTGACAAACCGATTTTTAATCACAATCCAAGCTTCATAGGGAGGCAACTGGATACATCTGTACTGTCCCCATGGTTCCATTGCTTGGCCACTTCTGTGGCTGCCCATTTCTCAGTGTGTGTATACAGAAGTCCACCCCAAAGTGTAGCTAAAGACATTCACTTGTTAGCCCAAGTCCCCTCAGAAATCCTGAATGGGTTTCTAACGGGGCCCGACACATCCCACTTTAATCCCCTCTCCAGGTCCATATCCACAACCCAGCACCCAAATAGGGGTTCTTTATTTTTGAGTCACTGAAGGCCCAGTTTCCAAATCACATCTCTAGTCCCTTAGCTCCTAGTCCCAACTCCTAGCTGTCGCCACTGGGTGGCAGTAACAGCCTTTTACCAGAAGCTCCCCTCCGCAATACTACAAGCAGCAGAAACTTCCAAAATCATCACCACCTACCTGACTCAGTTCTCTTATCATCCACAGCGAACAGCCAGAAGCGATCAGCTTTTCCTATAGGCCAGTGATTTTTAACTGCTGTGCTGTGAGAGGATCTCAGGTGTGCTGCGAACATTTTTAAAGATCATTAAATTATTTTTGAAAGAAATTCGAACACAGTAAATATATTCTAAAAATGGTTGAAAACACTGCTCAAGGCCATACTGAACTATGACATAAGGAGTTCGTGGGCAATAATATCACAGCACATAACAGGTCTGTAATGAAGGCCAAAATGTCTGTATGTTCCCCAGGGTATCCTGCATTGTTTTAAGTTAACCGCTTGAGTGGGCTCAGGTAAATCTAAATTCTTCCTGGATAGCACGCCCAACTAAAATGGACAGCAGAGGAGATTTACACAAAATGCCTTTCGCAATGATTTGGATAGAGAAGAGTCACCATTTAAATATCACATCCATTGCAAAGATCTCTTCTGTTTAGAGTAAGGCAACAACATAACTTACATCCCCCAATCATGAACAATTTGTATAAATCCCCATTTCAAACCACGTGTTCACTGCAAGCCTTCTGTAGTTACAACAGCATAACATCCTCATTTATTTAAGTTAAGCTTTAACACTTTATTTACAGGTTTAGGTACCACTGTCTCTCAATCCTAGTAAAGTTTCCTTATAAGTCATAGGCCATTTGACCCATACCAACGCAAATGACCTCAGGTCTTGGAGTGTCCCATCCCTCAAAAGCATAATCTTGTCCTGCTTTGTGCTTTTTACATTGCTGTAGTTTCTGAAAAGATTTTAGATTCCTCTTTCATGTAATACTCAAACCTTTAGTCTATCAAGATTAGGATAAATGAATCTGTCTTGGCCACTTTATAATCCAAGTTGGTATTGTAGCTTTTATAGTTTTTATAACAACTCATTAACAATGTTGTGACTACCCCATCTCTTTTTCATATCGTTTAATCAACCCTACAATATTTCCACCTGACTCATTTGCCCTACGGGTGTCCCATCCCTTACAGTCCTATTGGTTTACTTCTACATAACCCTACTCTTTTACTTAGCATTAACCCCACTTCAGGGAGCTGAGTAAAGACATTAGGGCACTTCTGCCCATATCGCTTATCTTCCCAACAATGTAGGCACCCAAGGAGTCAGGGAAGGTGGATCTCCCTTTATCATAAGCATCACCAAGTCAAGGTCAGAGCATGAGTTGTCCATCATCATGTAGCCAATGTAAAGTTACTGCAATCTCAGCATTTCAGCATCTAAGACTGAAGTATTCTATTCAATATCTGAGAGTGAAGGTGGACAAATCTCCTTTTTTAGGGCATAAAACCACACCCTTCTGCCTTTATACAACTTCACAAAGTGGAACCATAATTCTGTGAAAACTGCAAGCCTATTTAATATCCTGAGATCCAACATGAAGTTGCCCCATCCCCCAAATTCAATTTCCATTTCAAAAGCAATTGCCAGAAGAGCTACAAGGTGGATCTAAGAAGTAGCTTAACTCTTTAACAACTCACCAGATTCCATCAAAGCAAATACCTGGCTGAGTCTCCCCCCACACACATACAGGCACAGGCCCTAACAGCGTGGCTCTAACAGCCTCACTTTGCCTCCTGTGATACTCACTTTCTCTGGAACAGATGGGAACAGCCAAGATTTCTATTCCTGGCTGAATTCCCCACCCCAGTGCAAATCTCTTTTGTTACCCATTTAGCTACCTCCCCTGGCCTTGGTCTACAAATGCTTTTCTGCCCATCTGTGGATGGAATATTTTTGTGACCTCAGCCTAAGAGTGAGCGGTCAGAAGGCAGCTGAAAATTTTTCATCCCTCCCTACCCACCCCTCACCTCATCTTTCTCTCTCCTAACAATGCCTTGCTTGTTATTTGTTATTACCTAAATCACAGAGCAGGGAGGGTCATTTCAAATGTCCCATCTTGAAATGTCCCATTTCAAGTGTCCCTAGGGTCACTAACTATGTGGTGTTCCCCAGTTTGGGTATTTTGTAAAGTACTTCCTATAGGGTGTACTCAGGTGAGGTTTTATTGAAAGGCAGAGGATTTAAGGCAGCAGAAAAAAAATGCAAACATGCATTGGACGTCAGAGAGACTTTCCTGTGGACCTGTCTCTGCACCAGGGATGGACTGAGCCTCTGGGTTGAACCAGCAGAACTGTAGGAATCCCTTGGAGAAATCCCCCCAAAGCTTGATGTGGTCAAGTCAGATAACCAAACCAGTCAGGCCAAAAGTATCAAACCCTCAGTAAAGAAAATGACCCTGGGGTCAGGAGGAGAGTTTGGGATCTTAAGCCACACATCATAAATACCACTGCCATTATCGTAACCAAAAGTAAAACCAGATCTCCAGGGCCCCCCAGGAGATAAAGATCAAGCATTTCTAGTCCAACTGTAAATCAGCTTTCTCTCCACTGTATCATCTCACCAGAACACTCAAAGCATGTATTGCTTATTTGATGTAATTATAGTACTACACTTTTATTAAAAATTAAGTAAAAATTTTTAAAGTTATATGTGCATATATTTGATCTCTTCAGCTGTATCATAAGCTTTTTGATAAGTAAATCCATCTATTAATTAATATTTATTGAATAAAAGAATGAAAAAGTCTATATTTAATAAATGAAAAGTACTGACACTGAGATAAATTAGAAATAAGTCACTACTAATACAGGATATGCAAAAAGATTCTGTAATCATCACAAAAGAGATGCCTCTAGGAAAATCTACTTATTTTAAAATTTCTACTTGGGTTTCATGTCACTTAAATATGGACACTTGCAACCCAAATTGTTAGTCACTATAACAATCTAGGTTTTATGCAATCAACAAGACAAGAAAAGATGGTCAAAATACTGAAAAGGGGAAAATGCATTTTTGTTAGAATTTCATTTTCTACGCAGAAAATCCAGGAGAATGTTTGATGAAGAGCTTCTGAGACAATTCTGACAATATCATTTTTTGTTTTTCTATTTTCTTTGTACCTGTATGGTGTTTGTATAGGTATTTACTTAGTTACTGTACTGGACATTTATTCTTTATTTACTTTCTGGAAGTATGTTGTATTTCATGATCTTGAAAAACAATGTTTATTTATTTAGACAGAATCTTACTTTGTCACCCTGGGTAGAATGCCATAGCTCACAGCAACCTCAAAGTCTTGGGCTCAAGCAATCCTCTTGCCTCAGCCTTCCAAGTAGCTGGGACTATAGGCACCCACTACAACACCGGGCTATGTTTAGAGATGGAAGTCTCACTCTTGCTCATGAGCTCAAGCAATTCCCCCACCTTGGCCTACCAGAGTGCTAGGATTATAGGTGTGAGCCACCATACCCTGCCTTAAAAATAATTTTTAAAAATCTATGAGAATTGGCAAACTATTGGAAAGAAAATATTTTTTAAAAAATTAATGAACTAAAATCAGTAATGTTCCTAAATAGGAGCAACAATAAATCAGAAGGCATTACTAAAAGACATTAGGTAAATCTTAATTTATAAGAAATTATTTTAGGAATCGACAGAGGGATGTTTAAGCCATCTGGAATGGATGACTCCCTATATGTCAAGATAGTGAATTAGAGACCCAAATGCTATCTGGGTTTGGTAGAGGCAGACCAGCTATTGATCTAACAGCTGGAAGTTATATCAATCATGTTTGAAATAGGAACATGAGATATTATTGCAGATACTTTTTCTGTGAAGACTTCTAATTTCCTCCTACCAAGGTTAGACTTCCTTGCTAAAGTACTGTTGACCATGCTAGGAAAATCTCCTTCCTTAACTCATCTAATAGTATTGTCTAAGTGGCCCCCATTTATCAAAAATGATACTCTTCTCTACACAAATAGGATCAAGAAATAGATTTGAATGCAAACTAACATGTTCCTTTTAGAAAGATGTTTGGAGAACACTTAGGAATCTAAAAATAGACCTGCCATTCAATCCTATAGTTCTTCTACTAGAAGACCAAAATCACTTTATAACAAAGATATTTGTACCAGAATGTTTACTGCAGCCCAATTCATAATTGCTAAGTCATGGAAGAAGCCCAAGTGCCCATCAACCCATGAATGGAATAATAAATTGTGGTATATGTACACCATGGAATATTATGCAGCCTTAAAGAAAGATGGAGACTTTACCTCTTTCATGTTTACATGGATGGAGCTGTAACATATTCTTCTTAGCAAAGTATCTCAAGAATGGAAGAAAAAGTTTCCAATAGGAAACTTTCCATAGTAGGGTACTCAGCCCTACTATGAAACTAATTTATAGCTT
>CAUYRH010167086.1:0-17936 GCA_963574655.1 Perodicticus potto | reverse complement strand
AAGACAGGTTGTGAATTGCTGTCTTGAAGGCCCTGGCTGGGTAGTCATGGGCAGTTCAGATCCAGCCACCACATGCCACTTAATGGCCTGCAGGGGTGCCTGTTGGCAGATCACCCAAATGTGACCTAGACTAAAAAAAACCAGAGACCTAAGGGAAATAATAAAGTGTAATTTGCACGTCAGCTCCTGATACTGGCAGAGGAAACGTAGTGTTGATTAGTTTACCCTTTGCAGAGATTGAGTCTTTCCCCTACTTGTGTCAAAAAAAAGATGAACAGCTTTGGAGTCTTACTCCTGACTCCAGGGGAACAAATGGGTCTGTGTAAGATGGAATTCCCTGTGAAACTTTGAAAAGGTGGACCCTAGGGAAATTAGGGATTGTGTCTTCCCTATTGGAAATGTGTTTAGATGGTTAATAAATATTTTCAGGAAATGTGAATGTGTGAATCTTCATTAAGGACCTTTGGACCGTGCCTGTGGCTCAATGGAGTAGGGCACCGGCCCCATATACCAGAGGTGGCGGGTTCAAACCCGGCCCTGGCCAAAAACTTTAAAAAAACTGCAAAAAAAAAGGACCTTTGACCCCAGTGTTGATCTGTTTCATCTCTGCCTTGGTTAGAGGGCCTGCTTTCTCTTTGGCTGGTCAGGAAGGTTTTGAAAGGTGGCAGCAGACAGGCTAAGGCAGGGTGTGGCCTGGCGGGCTCCTGGCTGGGACTGCCACATGGAAACAAAGAGTCAAGCTGAATGGCTGCTTGGGGTGATACTGTAGGGTCTCTGAAAAGTATTCTCTGGTTCTCGTAAACTTCACATGTATAACTGTTCTCAGCCTGTTGTAATGAGACAGTATCACATAAAATAGTGCATGTAAGTTAGCTGTCAGAAGACATGACACTCTCCTATTCTTCCCTAATAATTCCCAAGTGTCCCACTTACCTGCTTGGCCAAGACCTACTACCTAGACTCAAAGCCACTTTTACTTTATACCCATCACCCAAAACCGATGATACCTCTTAACTCTCTACACGTTTTATTACTCTCCTCTAATGCCCCTTCCCTATCTATACAGATGTCCCTCCCAGATGCTTTATGTGAGGTCAGTCCTAGAGTGTGGGATATCCCTAAACCCTTGATCACTCTACACCATCAACCCATTTATCGTTACCCTTTCTTTTTTTTTTTTTGAGACAGTTTCACTTTGTCGCCCTGGGTAGAGTGCTGTGGTGTCACAGATCATAGCAACTTCCAACTCTTGGGCTTAAGCAATTCTCTTGCCTCAGCCTCCCAAGTAGCTGGGACTACAGGCACCCGGCTATTTTTTTGGGTGTAGTTGTCATTGTTTGGCAAGCCTGGGCCGGGTTCAAACCTGCCACCTCCGGTGTACGTGGCTAGCACCCTAGCCACTGAGCTACAGGTCCTGAGCCAGGTTACCCTTTCTGATCCTTCACATCTTGTCAGCTGACCTCAATATCCCCTTAAACTCCATACTATAAAGGGGTTTCAACCAATTATTAATCATTTACTAATAAACCACATTCTCTGACCCACCTCCTCCCCATGCAACACTGTTATCCTAACAGTCCCCAAACCTGATGGCTTCTGACTAGTCCAAGATCCGTTAGCAGTTAACAAGGCCATTGTCCGTATAACTTCCCTGGTCCCAAATCCCTATGCCCTCCTCTTTTCTATTCCTCCTTCCACCACACATTTTAGTCCTAGATCTAAAAGATACCTTATTCACTATCCCTCTCCACCCTAACTCCGAAGACCCATACACCTTTACCTGGACTGACCCAGACGCTACCCTAGTTTTAAGCTCTCAAAGCACATTGCCTGGCATGTAGAAAGTACAGTACCAACTGTGAACATACATTAATAATACTAGCAGAAAGATTTTGTTCTAAGCACCTAGTACTGAGGTCAATGTAAAGACTACACTGGTGGGAATATTGGGGCAGTCTCATATAGGATTGATAACTTCTACCCTTGTCATATTTCAAAGAGCAAGGCTGACTGAGTCCTTTAGTGAAGGTACCCATGAGGACACTGCCAAGGGACGGCCAAATTAGAGCTTTTTACATTCTTTCTTTTACTTACTAGTCCTTTTGTAAAAGAAGCCCTAACAGTTCAACTGGCTTCTATGTCAAAGGGATACTAACCCTGAGACAATAAAGACCTCTTAGCCCCTAAATCCAAACGGGTACAAGGAAGACGTGACAGGTGTAAACTGAGCAACAGCCATACATCGTGTAGCAGACGGAACCAGCAGAAAGGCTTCAGGCCACATTTAAGCAATATGAAGAGGCCTGGCAAAGTCAAACTAAAAGTTAAAACACTGTGGAGGCTGGGGAACAATGAGAAAAAAGCCAGAGGTGAGACAGAGACTAGAAGGAGTATTTAAACACTGAATTGTTTTCTTTTTAGAAAAATCCATCAGAAGTCACTTTAAGGATTTTTAGTGCGATAATGAAAGAATTTATGGGCCTCAACATCATAATCTGAAATCTGAAGTTTCAGGCTCAGCACCTTTTTAAGAAGAGTGTACTGTATAATCATTACAACATCACTGATAAAATTTTGGAAAGCAGCATCACCACTGCTTTAAGACTTACAAGTTTTTTTTTTTTTTTTTTGAGACAGAGCCTCAAGCTGTCACCCTGGATAAAGTGCCGTGGCATCACAGCAACCTCCAATTCCTGGGCTCAAGCAAGTCTCCTGCCTCTGCTTCCCAAGTAGCTGGGACTACAGGCGCCCACCACAACGCCCAGCCATTTTTTTTTAGGTTGCAGCCACCATTGTTGTTTGGCGGGCCTGGGCTGGATTCGAACCCGCCAGCTCAGGTGTACGTGGCTGGCGCCTTAGCCCGTTGAGCCACAGGCACCGAGCCAAGACTTATAAGACTTATAAATTTTATAAATGTTTCACAAATTCTTGAAATAACAAAGTCCACTAAAGGGTATCACTGTGTTACAAGAAAACCAACCAGCAAATTTTTTAGCACTAGATTTACTAACTTTTCTTTGAGTGTCAGAAGCTCAGGAATAGTAAGATGAATTAAAGCAAAATGCATTTTTATTTATTTGAAGCATTTTCTTTTAGTCTTTATTATCCTTAATATAGCTTTCAAGCACTTCAGTTAAAAGTTGACTTCTAGATGGGTGTGGTGACTCATACCTGTAACAACCAGTACTTTGAGAAGCTGAGGTGGAAGGTTTCTTGAGGTCAGGAGTTTGAGGCCAGCCTGGGCAACATAGTGAGACTCAGTCTCTACAAAAAAATGGAAAGAAAAAAAAATTAGCCAGGCACGGTGGCCCAAGCTTTTCCCATCTACTGGGGAGGCTGAGGTGGGAGGATCCCTAGAGCCCAGGAGGTTGAGGCTGCAGTGAGCCTATGATCAGGCCTCTGTACTCCAGCTTGGATGACAAAGAGAGAACACCTCTCTTTAGGGACCCCCCCCCCAAAAAAAAGCTGATTTGCATTCTTGAAAAGGAGATTGAACTTCCTTCTGATTGTCTAATTTTTACTAAGTATAGCTAAATATCTCCTGATTGGCGCACAGGTAGGAGACATTGGGAAGGATCTAGGTAAATTCAATAATGACAAAATGGTTGATGAAAAATGGTCAGACCATAAAAAAATTCTGACATCTTCCAGTTAATGCTCTCAATTTGTCACTGATACACCTTGAATGTCTCAGAAGATTCAGTCAGAAATCTAGTGGGTCTCAAACTCCAAACTTGCTCCAAGGAGAAAGTAATAGTTCTCCAGGCAAAAAGAGCAGGGAAAGAAAAATACTAAAAGTATCTATCTGAAATTCAGGGGTGGGGTTTTGGACCTAAGGAGGAATTGTTTGCCCTCCATCTCACATCTCCTCTAGGCAGGAAGTCTCCTCTGAATGCAGGTGTCAGTACCCCACTTACAAGATGAAGCTGCCCTTGAGGGCGTCCCCCCACCCCCATCCTGGGGCCTTCTAGGTGGAGTCCATCTTAAGTTTGGAGATCTTGCCCAACGACAGCAGCCTGAACGACAGTGAGTTGCCTGGGTTCTTGGAGAAGCTCGAATCCTCAGGAGTGATCCCAGACCATTCCTCTCTACGTCTTCGCAAACGCATCTGCGGCCCCCTTGCAGCCCAGCCTTCTATTCCACTTTGGCTCAAACATCCGAGGAGGAGGGCTGGTCCGGGGCCTGCAGAGGCCTGACAGCCCTCCCCTCCCTTCTCTGGCCTGCCGGACCCAGTAAAGTCGCACCCAGCAGCACTCCCTGCAGGCCCACGGCAGGGCCAGACCCACAGCCACAGGGGCTGCTCGCCCCGCCCCCGAGCGGAGAGTGATTGACGCATCTGCCTTTGCTGTAGTCACAGGCCCTGGGCAGATGCCGGTCAAGCGGGTGGAGGGAACACCCTCAAAAGGCGGATGTATGTTTAAATGCAGAGGGAGGCCTACATGCAGGGTCTTAATAGGGGAGGGTCCTCTTTTAGTTCGCTTGCCCTGGTATAGGGTGGAAAGGGATTAGGTGACAAGGAAGGACAGGGAGATAAAAGGTGTAGTTGAGACGCATGATGAGGCCTGGACCAGGAAGTGGGCTGTGAAGAGGGACATGAAGAGACAAGGGTAGAGGTAGATCCTTTAGGAACTTATGTGGGCCCAGACCAGTCTAAAATCGTAGGATGTCCCCTAAGGTGATTTAAATTCTGGCCAACTTGTGTTTCCTGTTCTTCTGTACCAGAACCCCAAAGGCAACCATCCTCGGACCTTGCGGTTTCCCCAGGGATATGCAGGCACAGACTGCAGAGACTATATGTGCTAATAATACTAGAAATTTTTGTTTTTTTAGAGACAGTCTTACTTTGTTGCCCTCTGTAGAGTGCTGTAGTGTCATAGTTCACAGCAACCTCCAGCTCTTGGGCTTAGGCGATTCTCTTGCCTCAGCTTCCCGAGTAGCTGGGACTATAGGCCCTCACCACAACGCCCGGCTATTTTTTGTTGCAGTTTGGCCGGAGCTGGGTTTGAACCTGCCACCCTCAGTATATGGGGCCAGCGACCTACTCACTGAGCCACAGGTGCCATCCATGCTCCGGTAAATTTAAAGCCCAGCTCAAAAGTCACACACGATTCTCAGATACTTCTCTTGCTACCCTAGGGAAGCCCTCTCTATACTATAGCTCGGCCCTAACATATCCAGTGGTTTGCTGCGACAGTTATTCAGGTCATAATCTGCAACACCTTGCTTAGTGTCTAGTACAGGGAAGAATAACATGAAATTTTGAAAATGGTGTGACTCTTGGTCATTCATTCTGGGAATCTATCACCATTTATAAAAAGAATAATGAAGGCCAGGTGTGGTGGCTCACGCCTGTAATCCTAGTACTCTAGGAGGCTGAGGCAGATGGATTGCTTGAGCTCACCAGTTCGAGGCCAGCCTGGCAAAAGTGAGACCCCATCTCTACTTAAAGTGAAAAACAAGAGGATCACTTGAGCCTAAAAGAGTTTGAGGTTGCATTGAACTATGATGCTAGGACCACAGAGTGAGACTCTGTCTCAAAAATACATACAGGTTCAGCCTCTGATGAGTAGGGCGCCAGCCACATACACTGAGGCTGGCAGGTTCAACCCCCCCGCCCAGGCCTGCTAAACAACAACAACTGCAACCAAAAAGTAGCTGGGTGTTCTGGCAGGAGCCAGTAGTCCCAGCTACTCAGGAGGCTGAGGCAAGAGAACTGCTTAAGCCCGAGTTTGAGGTTGCTGTGAGCTGTGACACCACAGCATTCTACCTAGAGCGACATAGTGAGACTGCCTCAGAAACAAACAAACAAAAAAATAAAGAGGTTTGAAATAAAGACCCTAACTAAAAGGAACTAGACAGCTGTCCGCTGTCCTCACCTCACATCCCCATCAACTTCTTCCAGGACTATTCTGCCCAGGCTGAAAAGGTCTCTCTTAAAGGAGTCCAGACACCAAGCTAGGGATAATTACAATCTTATTCTCTTCCCACCCCCAGCTGTCCTTCTGGACAGATCGGAAAAAAACAAAAAAATTCAAGCAGCTTTACGTTAAAGGTCTCCCAGCTTCCACTAGGCTGCAGACTAAATAAAAGAAGGGAGCATAAAGCAAGCCTAAATGTAATGTAAATAGGGTACCTGATGGCAACTTTATGTTTTCTACACGTTGTGGATAATAAAATTAAGATGAATAGCCGGGTGTTGTGGTGGGCACCTGTAGTCCCAGCTATTCGGGAGGCTGAGGCAAGAGAATCGCCTAAGCCCAGGAGCTGGAGGTTGCTGTGAGCTGCGTGACGCCACAGCACTCTATCGAGGGGGATAAAGTGAGACTCTGTCTCTACAAAAAAAAAGAAAAAAAAATTAGGATGAAAAAGAAATGACTATTGAATTAATTTACAAGGTAAAAAAATCAGCAATAACTAATTGCAGGATAATAAAAAAAGATTCCACTCACAGTTAACTACATATGACTCTGTTAAAACTACATTTATAGCTTGAGGGCGCCACCTGTGGCTCAAAGGAGTAGGCACTGGCCCCATATACCAGAGTTCAAACCCAACCCTGGCCAAAAACTGCAAAAAACAACAACAAACAAACAAACAAAAAACCCCACAAACTACATTTATAGCTTGAATGGAGAAAAAACTTTTTTTTTTTTGGCAGTTTTTTTTAGCTGGAGCTGGGTTTGAACCCACCACCTCCAGCATATGGGGCCAGCGCCTTACTCCTTTGAGCCACAGGTGCCCCTGAAAAAACTTTTTAAATGTAAATTCTTCCCACATTAATTTTACCTAAATTAAGAACAAATTCTCAGAGGTAGTTGGAGTCTGGGAGAGGCCTGAATAAATTTTATACTAAAGTTGACTCAGAAGAATAGGTAAAAATAGCTTGTACATTTTTTTTTTAACCAGTTTCCATAGAGACCTTCAAAAATTGCCAGTGCCAACTATATTGCAAGTTGATACGGTGGGGTATTGGGAAAAGTTTTCAATTAGCAATAATCTCACCTCAGATAAATCTCATTGACTATGGTACTGATGCTGCAGAAAGCTAGCTTGTACATTTTTGGAAATGGAAAGTGGGCATTTGCCTTTTATCTAAACAGATGTTAATCCGTGATTAAAATGATAAGATACTAGAGGAAGAGTAAACACAAGTAGTACATTTAATCACTAATT
Organism: Perodicticus potto; assembly: GCA_963574655.1. Classification (NCBI taxonomy): domain Eukaryota; kingdom Metazoa; phylum Chordata; class Mammalia; order Primates; family Lorisidae; genus Perodicticus; species Perodicticus potto. Next base: position 10,763 of record CAUYRH010167086.1, on the reverse strand, counting down.
TTATATTTTAATTGCCTAGTACTGACCAACGGAATAGAATATACACACCTAAAAAAACTGAAATACATAAGAAAGAAAACACTAAAAGCCAGTATCCTAACACAGCTTGTTTTTTTGTTTTTATTTGAGACCGAGTCTCAGCTCTGTTGCTCAGGCTAGAGTGCTGTGGTGTCAGCCTAGCCCACGATTTCTAACTCCTGGGTTCATCCTCCTGCCGCTGCCTCCCCAGTAGCTGGGACAACAGGCTGGCTAAGTTTTCTCTTTTCCACCACAATGCCTGGCTAAGTTTTCTCTTTTCTTTCCCTTCCCTTTCCTTGCTTTTCTTTTCTTTCTTTCCCTGCCTTTCTTTCTTTTTTTTTTTTTTTGACAGAGTCTCAAGCTATCACCCTGGGTAGAGTGCCATACGGTCATAGCTCACAGCAACCTCCAACTCAGCAATCCTCTTGCCTTAGTTTTTCTATTTTTAGTAGAGTGGGGGACTTGCTTTTGTTCAGGCTGGTTTCGAACTTGTGAACTCAAGCAATCCACCCAGAGTGCTAGGATTACAGGTGAGAGCCACTGTGCCTGGTCAAATTTTTCTATTTTTAGTAGAGATAGGGGTCTTGGTCTTGCTCAGATTGGTCTCCTAAGCTCAAGTGATCCTTCCACCTCAGCATCCCACAATATTAGGATTATAGGCATGAGCCTCTGCTCCTGGTGTTTAAAACTTGTTATTTGCAAATATCAACTTAAGTGCTCACCTGACACCTGATACTAAAATGGGGAATAGCCATTTTCTTGGTTATAAAATTGGCAAAAACTAATAGCATTACAATATTCAATGGGAGGGGACTGGTGTACTGGGAGAGATACTTTCAAGTTAATGGTAGGAATGTGAAAATAGTTCAGCAATGTGTATCAAAAAAAATTTTTTTAAAGTTCACTCTCTTTGACCTGGTAGTTTAATTTCTAATAACCTACCCTAAGGTAGCCATTTGAACTTTTCTGCAAAAAGGTGTTCACCATATTATTTACTTTGAAAACTAGAAAACAAATATTTGTTTGATAAGGGAATGGTTCAACAGATGTGGTATCCTCTTTGAGATTTTGAAGAGATTTTAATGACATGACAGAAATTCTCAAACAGTGGAGCATAACGGTCAAAAGTCTGAGCTCTGGCATTAAATAGAATTTAAATTTCATCTCTGCTACTCACTAGTTTATGTGACCTTTGTCAAGTTAACTTAACCTCTTTGTTTCCTTGTCTATTTAAAAATGGGGGAGATTATTATGAAGACTAAGCAACCGTATGCATACAATCCTATATATTCAACAAATGCTAATGTATTAATACAAACCATAACATATGTTAAGACAGTTAAGATATAAAGTTTTATTTACAATGTAATATGCCTATTTTAAAAATACATATATGATAATACACCAAAGTGTTGAAAGGATTGTACTGGTCAATAGAATTGGGTGCTTTTTATCTTTTTTTATATATCTATAATCACCATATAGTACTTCTGCAATAAGAAAATAAGCAATAGGTAATAAAAGAGTAAAGAAAGCAGAGTGTCCAACCATTAAACTGAAAACCTAATCTCTCTTTACTTTCTTAAAGTTAACTAGAACTAGTCAGCAAATAGCATTTGTTATATGACGTGACTACATTAAGAGGGAATTTACAGTTATGCTTTTCTCACAGGTATTTCACCTTAGATAATCTAGGAAATACTTTTTCATTCAGATCCTTGTCCCAAACAGAAAAAAAATGAATTAATGAAACACAATTTAAGAATAAATTTAAAGAAACACAAATTTATTATTTTCAAACTGTGTATTTTATAACCACTACATAAATGGGCATTGATATGCAATAATGTCAGATATGACAGTTCCCAACAGGCCTATTATCATTTATTATCATACAACTGCAGAAATCCCCCTCTAAACACAAAATCTAATTACTAGAACCAGAAGTTGAAGGCCCATTGAAGGAATCCTTAATATAATGAGTCCTAGGTTTCCAAAAGCTACCAATTCTACAATGGATTCTACTCTGAAATTGTTTCTTGACTATTTCTTGTTGCATCTCTTTCAGTGTGAAATGGAACCTTTGAAATTCAGGTGTGGCATCAACAAAGTCAAGAAGGTACTCCAAATTCTCTCGTACAGCAGATAATTTAAATTCAGCAGTCTGCTTCTCAACTTCTCTTCCTTTTTCAACAACTTCCTTTGTAATCCTACCATGTGTTTCTGGGGGACACCTCATTTCTTTATCATCTCCATTTAACCACACCCTATCATCATCCAGCTTGGTTTCTAACTCTCCACATTTTTCAAGAATTTCTCTATAATCCCCGTCTTCCAGACCTTGAAGATCATATTCAGGTTCCTTTTTGTAAAGAAGATTTTCCCATGCATTTGCTATAGTTTTTTGTTTTACTTCGTCCCAGCTTTTTGCCCAGTTAAAAATTGCACTTTTTATATTATAGATTTTAATTTTGGAAACTCCTTTATCTTGCTCATCATCGCTTTCTTCAAAAATTACGAGACTCTCTTCAAGTTGCTTCCATCTATAAAGCCGTTTGCAGCTCAAGATCACACCTTGATTCATTGGTTGAATCAAGGTTGAAGTGTTATGGGGAAAAAACATGCATTTTATCCGACCATCTTTACTAGTTAGTGATTCAGGGGACGGGTGAGCTGGGGAATTGTCCAGAAGTAACAATGCCCTGACATCCTCTTCATGATACCTTAGAACATTAAGTTGAAAATGCCGGACCTCGGGAACAAAGTTTTGAAAAAACCATTCTGAAAACAATTCTCTGGTGAACCAAATATCTTTACTAGGTTTATATATTACTGGTAATGTACTTGTGTCCTCTTTCATCCTTTTGGGCATCTTGGATTTTCCAATAATGATTGATTTTAACTTATGAGTTCCATCTGCATTTGCACATAAAAGGGCAGACAACTGTTCTTTGTTTATTTTCCTTCCTGGAAGGCAAATATCTTTTCTACTAACCTCAGTATTTTCTGGCATTGACTTCCAAAAGAGGTCAGTCTCATCCCCACTGTATAGCTGAGCCAGATGTAGTTTCTCTTTTTTGATTATCATGAACAGTTTTTGTCGAAATGGCTCAACATTTTCAGAAGCTGAACTTAGGACTTGTTCCCCGCATACTTTTCGGTTCCCAATTGCATGCCTATTTCGAAACCTAAAAAGCCAACCAGTGCTTGCTTTGAAGTCTGTTCGCCCAAAACACTGTGCAAACCTCTCTGCAGCTGCCTGAAGCTCCACACCTCTAACAGGGACACCAGCTGAGTGTTTCTGTTGGTACCACATGTATACTGCATCATCTACATCACCATATTTGGCTCCCGTTGTCCTCTTTCTCTTCTCAGCCCCTACTAATGGCATGTCCTGCTTCAGTACAAAGTCCAAAATCAATTTCTTGTTTTTCTTAATGTCATAAAATGTTGATTTACTGATTCCAAATTCATCCATTACACTTTTCAGTGATCGTCCAGCTTCAATCCTACTTAGTACCTTCATTTTCTCCTCCAAATTCAATGTTGTATATTTCCCTCTTTTATTCATACTGAATGATTTTGAACAATCAGCAAGAGAAAAAGGAAAAAGCCTTACTGAATTGGAAAAAATGTTTTAAAAAACCCCCCAAAACTATCACAAAGTCCCAAAGGCATAGGCATTTGTACTGGAGGGTAATGGGTTGAAAAGGATTATCACAATTGAAGAGCAAGTCTAGAGTTAAAGGTCTTACATACTCTGAAAGCTGCCATCACCAAAGTCCTATCTGGGTATTGCCACTGAAAGACATGAGCGATCAGTTTTTGGAACCTCTACCCTGCTCCTTCCCCTCTCCCTTGACAAATACAGCAGCCCTAGTTAAGAATGATAGAGATACCTGCATACTTTCCCTAACATTATACAAGAAAAGGGACAAAATGAAGAGGAAGCATCAAACAAGATGTGGCCACAAGAACAGTCCAAGGTAGGAGTAGTAGTCTCAATAAAAAGTGATGCTTTAAAAGAAGAGAGTGTAGAATAAATAAATAAATAAAATTTAAAAAAGAAAGGGAGTGTAAAAGATTTAAAGGCAATGACAGAGTAATCCTGTGTAGCAGAGATGTTGTATGCTTTCTCTGCTTCCAAAAAGACCTAATTTTACCTCACTGAGAGAAAAGAAAATGGTACGTATATTGCTTTGTAGTAGTAGTTGTTCACGGGGTAGCAGTTTATCTACTTGGATAAAAATCCCAAGCTATAAGTACATTGAATTGGGATGTCTGGAGAGGTGGAATTCAGGAACAGTCATATAGAATCTTGAAGTGAAGAAGAAAGTTAGTAGTTTTTGTTTCAAATATGAAAGAAATCCACCTTTTACTGCATTCAATATAGCATTCTCAAAGACTGAGCTTTAACTTGAATGTCTCTTGTGTTTGTTAAGGTAATTTCTAAGTATATAAATATTTATTTGGTAGTGGCACTTTTCCACTCTCAGATCATCTTCCTTCCGTACATTTCATGTATTCTCAAGTGTTATTTTCCACTGAAAGTATTCTCTATTTGAGATATTATCAAGTTTCAAAATCACGGTAATTCTTAGAGATGAGCCCCGAAGTTTTACAAATATTTTACCACAGTTTAAAGTAACATACTTTTCGTGTTTGAACTTTGATTTCTCTTCGGTGTATATTTTACTTAATTTAAGCCAGGACTCAACTTTTCCACAGCCTGAAGAAATCTAAACGGTTTTTCTACTGACGTTTCTGATCAATTGTTTTCCATGAATCCTTCTGTTGGAAAACTCTTCTGTAGCTCTGAGCCCTCAAATATTCCTTTCAGGTCCTCCTGGTGCTGTCCAAAGCCATTCCAGGTCCTTAGAAATGTCCTAGTCTAGGTTAATTTCATGGTTCTTATTCCAGATATACAACCTCATGGGAAGAAACAAAAACTGCCAATTTTATCCATTCCAGGTGCTATGAAGAAAGAAAAGTATGTCAGAGAAATGAGGAAAATGATTGGTATCTCAGTTATTCTTCCTCTCCTTAGGGCAAACGCTGATAGCCTCATTAATTCCCCATCTACATAGAATTCTGTCAAGTCTCTCATCTAGGAACCCCAGAAGAGTCAGACTATTGGTTTTTCTCTAAAATTTGCTGCAAGAAATGCCAGCTTTGGGTTATAGAGCATTGTGAGGAACATGAAAGAATATGATAGAATTAAGGTGTGGAGCCAGTGACAGGCTAAGATCAAGTAACTTTCTAAAAGAGCAAGTTATAACTAAAGCAATTATTAAAGGTAACTATCATGAATGAAAACAGCAGAAAAAAAGAGTATTTTTAGGCCAATAGCAGCACCATAAACTCTAGCTGGTCACTCAGCAAGAATACTCAGTCCAGGCTCTGCGCCGTAGCACAGTGGTTATGGCGCCAACCATATACACCAAGGCTGGTGGGTTCATACCAAGCCTAGGCCAGCAAAGTAAGGATGACAACTACAACAAGAAAAATAGCCAAGCATTGTGGCAGGCGCTTATAGTCCCAGCTACTTGGGAGGCTGAGGCAAGAGAATTGCTTAAGCCCAAGAGTTGGAGGTTCTGTGAGCTGTGACACCACAGCGCTCTACTGAGGGCCACATGGTGAGACTCTATCTCAAAAAAAAAAAAAAAAATACTCAATCTATTCTGTGTGACTGTCCCAGAATTACCTCAATGTATTTGCTTTCATTTCTCAGCTATACATTCATCATTTCAAAAATAGTACCCAGGTAGGGGGAGGTGAAATCAAAAGGAAAGACTGAGGAACTTTTGTGTACTCCACAGAAAGATTATACAACTTTGGCACCAAACCTCACACAATAAAAATCATCAGTAGCCCTCATTCACCATTCACAATTTGTACCTTGCTTCCTCTTCTTCTTTCCACAGGCTACCTTTTCCTACTTTCTTCTCCCTTCAACCAACTCTCTACCTATGTTATGAATTAGGTCTGCCCGTTATACCCAAGGGCACTGCTGGCAAGACTTCATTTATTCAACTTAATAAATACTATGTTCAGCATTGGGCCAGGTGATGAGAATATCTTTTTTTTTTTTTTTAAATTTTGACCCAGAATTTCAGAAACTGACAAGCACATTACCGTTCATTACTTCTGAGAGGCTGGGAACAATAATTACTTTTAAAGAAATTAAGTCTCAACCTGAGATTCTAAGGAAATCCTGACTTTAATGAACTCACTTTGAGACATATTTATGTGACTTAGGCAGAAGCTCGTTATTATTGTTTGTTAAATCTCTTTTCTCATTTAAAAAGGATCAAGATCTATGCCTTGGAGGAGTATAATACCATCTATCCAAAAGCAAAAATAGCATAATTGCTTGGTAAAGGCCTCTCATCTTCATTCTCACCTTGAACTTACCCCAGCTGAACTACCCTAGAAAAAAGCTCTGTCAAAAACCTCCAAATGATGCTTCAAGATTTACTTTCTTAAATACAATCTTCTCATTCCCAAAGGACTCCAGTATATGGGCCACATAAATTTATTTTCTAATTTTTATACTCTTCCTCTAACTGTAGACCAATTCAGTAAAAACACACTACAGATCTTTCCAGCTTTCAAAGCCTTTGCCTTGCCCTTACATCTACCTGGAATGTACCTCCACTCCCTGCTTTGGGCAAAATTCCTCAAGGTCTTTTATAACTTTTCCCAGCTGAAAATCAACTTTTATTTCCTTAGAGTTCTCAGTGTTCAGCTGATGTCTTACTACTACCTGGTGTTACTGATATTCGTGAGATTGCCTCAGTCCTTTTATTAGATAGCCTAAGGACAAAGATGTCTTAGTAGACTTAAGAAAAAAATCCCTTGACTGGTACAGACTAACATTACAAAGAAACTGATAATGTGGAGATCACTGATAACCCCAAATGCTCATATTCTTATAAATATGATTCGGTAAATACTTATGGAATGCTTATCTTACCCAAGTAACTATGCTAGACACCGCATGACATACAGAAGAAAACAAGATTCTCATCTTCCACGGAAGCATAGCTTAGGGGAAAAAGCAGAAGATAATGACAAGACACCTATTCCAGTTCAGCAGCCGTCACTGGTAAACTGTGTGACTAAAGTCACTTCTTAGGTCTCAATTACTCTGTCAAGAAGCAATATAAAAGGAACCTATTTCACGGGTTAAAAACACAAGAAAAATAAATACAACAGTTGTGAGAAATGTGCCAGGAGACCCAGAAAAACAGTGCAAAACCCTCAGGGGCCGTTATTCCTTGATGTAGGGAATGGCCCGACTGGGACCAAAGTGCATCTTCTTCAAAGAGGCCGCGACAAACCCAGAGAAGGCAGCGCAAGCCCGGCCGACTTGGGCCGCAGGAAGGCAGAGAGCAGCGCGCGCAGTGTGGAGGCGACCCTTACCGGGCGAGGCTCCCGGTGATCAGATGCCGCTGGCCGGCTGCCCGAAAGCTAGGCAGGAAAGATGTGGACGCGCGACGCCTCCCACAGCGGGGACACAAGACGGAGACACCCACCCGACGAGGCGGAGCAGGGCCCTTTAGGCTTTGGCGGGCCCGAAGACTCGGTAGCATTAACTCTTCCTAACCTCCAGGACTGAGCCAGGCTGGCGGTGGGTTCCCCACAGACTGAACGACGAAGGCGCAGGCTATCGCCGCCACAACCGGGTGCAGACTCCCGGGGTAAGGGAGAGCATGGGCGGGGCGCGGCTGCGCAAGCTCTCGGAAACACGTCACTTCCGCTTCCGGTCGGCGCTTGTGTTCCTCTCCAGGACTGAGGTGTGGAGGGTTGGGGTACTGTCCAGCCGAGGCAGGGGGAGGTCGTAGGGGCGTCTGTGGTGCAAGGCCTAAGCCTCGAATGCTTGGCGGCCCCGGGTCTGGCCGCGCCTGCCTCCGAGTGGCGCAGGGCGAATAGGTGCGCTCCTCAGAGCGGCGGGGGGGCGGCCGGTATGTGAGCCTGAGAAAGCCGGGGCCTCCACAGAACCTGAGTTCTGTCCGAGGTAACCTAGAAGATGCTTTCCCTTTGACTTCGGCTCCAGAACGTGCGGAGCGGAAGTAGCCGCTGTGAGGCGGGTGGGGGTAGGCAACCCTTTTCCGTAAGCGGCGGCCGTGGCTTTTCCAGGCCGCGCGGCCGGTCCTGAGGCGGGGCAGCCCTCAGACTCCGGAAGCCGTTCTCGCTGCCACAACGCTGGGCGGCGACTGAAGCTCATTTGGTTACTGCACGTTTGCCCCGGCCCACCGGCATGCCTCGTAGCAGACAGAGGCTGTAGAGAATCCGAGTGGGGGCTGGAGGCAATGTCTCCGTTGCGCGGCGAGAAAGTTCTCGCTCCCACTGGCGTTTTCTTGGTCATGTTACTGGAGGAGGACGGATCAGGTCAGCCTCAGAACTAGTGGCTTCTGCTGAGGCAAAAACATAGGAAGTGCCCCTGTGCCTCCGGGGCTGGGTGGGTAGCGAAGAACCATCCATTTCTTTGAATACTGGTGGCACCCGGCGTAGAATTTCGGTGCTGTTTCTGGCTCACCTCGAGGACGGCTGACAGGGCTTTCCTCAGCTCCACTTAGGGTCTAAATGACTGAAGAAATAAAGTCAATAGTGTCACTTTAATCATTACCAACTCCCATTCTTTCCAAGGCTTGATGTTTTGTAAACAAAGCTGTAATGTTTTTTCAGGTCAAGTAAACAAATTTCGAATAAATCATCTGCTGAATGCCTTTTATATGTCTTGCAAAGAAGAATGATGAGCATTTAGTTGCTTAATTGAGAGACACTTTCTGAGAATAGGCTACTTTTCCGATAATTACCTTCCTTCTGTAATTGTACTCCTACCAGTTATTTCAGTTATCCGTGGTTAACCACTGTCAAAATTTGTAATGCAAAATTCCAGAAATAATTCATAAATTTTAAATAGCTTTCCAGGATATTGTAATTTTTTGTTTTATTATTGTAGTTAATCTTACTATGCCTAATTTATAAATTAAGCTTTATTGTAAGTATGGAAAAAACAGTATATTTGTGATTCAGTGCTATTTGAGGTTTTAGACATCTTTCAAACATCTTGGAACATATCCCCTTACTACACTGGTCTTTCTTACTGTCTCAGGTCTCCTAACAGTATTTGTTCCATGGAAAGGAGTGTATCAAGTGTTTTTTGAAGTGAAGGCTTCCATCTTCACAGGAGGATGAAAAGTCACGGTCATAGAAGTTGTACTTCCTTACTATAGACAGAGATGTTAAAATTTAAAAGAAACTCAGAATGTTTTTCTAATCTTATTTTCTCCTATTCCTCCCTTATGGAGATGATGGGATAGGAGGCACACCAGTGAAATCTTTTAAGTAATCCCAAAGCTCCTTTCAGCCAGTGGGTGCCAGTTTCTTACCTGCCAACCTTTCTTGATTTTCTTTTTTTTTTTTTTTTTTGAAAAAAAGGCAAAGTTATCTACTGGCATTTATTTTCTTTGAGCTGTGTTGTGCTTCAGTTGAATAATAGAAAAAGAGAAAAACAAAGGACCTAGTAGTTGATTTTGAAGGGAAGGCAGGACAGGACCTTTTCTGTTCATTTTTGTCTAGCAAGTAGCCAGTAATAAGGTTCACATGAATTTGTCACTGACACATGTTCCTTTTTTTCCCTGTAGGAAGAAAACCTTATTTTTCTGATACCAGACCAGACAGGACTTCAATTAAAAGGTGGCACCAGTTGGGTGTCTGACACAGGAGCGAAACTTCCTTCAGCTTTAAGATGATGATAGATCTGAAGGTGGCTGAATATTTGGACCCTCAGATCAAGGCTCTGTGGGAGACCAAGGGGCCTGTGAGAGGGAACTCCAGTCCAAGGAAAAAATCTGTACAAATAGACAGTCTCAGTCCCAAGAGTCCTTGCTGGCACTTCCGGAACTTCCACTATCATGAAGCAGCTGGACCCCGAAAGGCTGTTAGTCAGCTTCAAGAATTATGCTATCTTTGGCTGAGGCCAGAGATCCACTCAAAAGAGCAGATATTAGAACTGCTGGTGTTAGAGCAGTTCTTGACTATTCTCCCCAGGGAAACACAGACCTGGATACAGAAGCACCATCCACAGAGCATTGAGGATGTTGTGGCTCTGGTAGAACATTTGGAATCTGGCCAAACAAGGAATGGGGTGAGAAGAAAGATTCCTGGCATATATAGTGAAATAAGATGAAGGTGGATGTATAATGGGTGTGGGGGGCAGTTAATTGAGAAATGAGATGGATTAGGTTACTGTTCTCTTGTTTCTTGTTGCAGTTTGGCTGGGGCCAAGTTCAACCTGCCACCTTTGGTATATGGGGCAGGTGCCCTATCCTCTGAGCCACAGGCACTGCCCAGGTTCTCTTGTTTCTTTAATTGTTAAGGTGGGACTCAAAATCACAATCCCACAGGAAAGTCAGTCCATAGGTTTCAGAAATTGTGGTAGACTTCTCTGGCTTTAGAGAGTTGCTATTTGTCTTTTTTGGAGCCAGAGTTGCTATTTATCCTTATTGGAGTCTAGTTTGTCCAAGGAAACAAGACTTGAGTTCTTTTTTTTTTTTTTGAGACAGAGCTTCAAGCTGTCACCCTGGGTAGAGTGCTGTGGCATCACAGCTCACAGCAACCTCCAATTCCTGGGCTCAAGCGAGTCTCCTGCCTCCGCCTCCCAAGTAGCTGGGACTACAGGCGCCCACCACAATGCCCAGCCATTTTTTGGTTGCAGCCATCATTGTTGTTTGGCG
>CAUYRH010167085.1:0-18905 GCA_963574655.1 Perodicticus potto | reverse complement strand
CACCACCAGGTGAAAGTGCTCAGAGTGTGTGAAAGGCATCAAATGTCTCTCCTGTCTCAAAGAGAAAGTGCTATTTTTTCCCCTCTAACTATAAATTCCTCCTAAGATGAATGCTTCCATGAATGCCACTGACCTATCACTTCCAAGGATTCTTCTAGAAACTTCTAGAAACCTCTCACACTACCAATTTTAATCTCTATTGCCATCTGGATTTCTTTTAATGTTTATTTTTTATTTTTAGAGATGGGAGTCATGCTATGCTGTCCAAACTAGTCTCAAACTTCTGGCCTCAAGTGATACTCCCACCTCAGCCTCCGGAGTAGCTGAAGCTACAGCTGTGACCCACTACACCCATCTTCTTGGATTTTCCCCTTCAGCTCATAGAGATTCCCAGGTCTCCCTATATTGTAAACCAACAATAGGCATGGCTTTACCCTCCTGGCTTCCCCCTACCTGTAGCTGCCACCCAGCCCCCCTGATCGATGATGCAGAGGTAGCACCGCAGACGGAATGATTGATGGCTGAAGCTTGCTCAGGCATTCAGCGGATTTATTTCTTCCACCAAGGCTTATATAGGCACATAACTTAATCAATAAACACATGACTTAATCTCATAACTTAATCAATAAACATATGACTTAAACCTGGCCCCAGGCCTTTTACTGCCTGGTACTTACAGGCCTCTGGATAAATCGGACTAACTGATAACCACTTTACTAACATTATGTAAAACTATCCTTATGGGCTAAGGTTTAACTGGCTTAACTGATAACTACTTTGCTAAAGTTATTCTTATGCTAAGTAATCACAAAACAAGATTTTGGGGAAATAAGCAGTTTAAATGTTTACTCCTTTAATAGACCATTTGGAGGCAGTTAATTGTCTTAAGGGAGTAGCCTGGAAAATCCCGAGATATATAGGTATCTGCTTGCAGACCTGCTTCCATGAAGTTTCTCCCTAAATCACTTTTACATGATTAGGTTCTAAGCTACATATGGAGTTCTATCCAGGGTTTTTTCCTAACTCACAAAAGACTTTAAACTTGCCTTCACAAAATGGGAGACTGACTGACCTTACAAGGGTGCATATGACTGTGCCCCATTTGTGCCCCTTCACCTACCCACTGAAGTTTCTGTGTGCCCTTGTCCCTTCAATGCTAAGCTTTTGAGTCTATACTCAATATCACCACTCCCTCAGGATCCAATAATCCCCATAACTACGTGGCTCCCAAAGTCACCTGTTCATCATGAAAAGGGATCATAATGATTTTAAAAGATCCAAGGATCTTTCAAAACTTCTAAAACTCTAGTCACACCCCAGACTGCTAATGTCAGCCTCTGGTAGAGAGACACAGGCATTCACATTTGGAAGTCCCTAGGTAATTTCACCGTGCACACCAGTTCAGGGGTCACTGCCATCACCCTGGCAGGCTTCCCCCTTGAAAGTCACCAACTGCAAAGTTCAATGCTATCTACTTACTCTTTGTTCTGCTCCATTTTCCCAAAGCATTAGAAATAGTTGGCCACCAACTATGTTTAAATGCTTAGCATTCAAAGCCTTCCCCAGGATGGCTTCTAACAAAACTGGAACCTCGTGCTACTTACATGAGTGGGTTTAGTGGGATGCAGTTCACAAAGTGGGATGAAACCTGGAATCTAGAACTGACACATGTTCTCCCGCCTGTGATGGACACCAGGAGGGTGCACCAGCTTCTACAACAGGACACTGTCCTGCTAGGCGGGCAAAACTTGCTATTCATTCAGCAACCATTTGTGCCCATCTGTGCTAGCCCAGTGACATAAGGGCTTATCCTCTACCCTGGGAAAGTCAGCAGTCAGAAAAAGCTTCAGGAAGGCAACTTTTTTTTTTTTTGAGACAGAGCCTCAAGCTGTCACCCTGGGTAGAGTGCCATGGCACCACAGCTCACAGCAACCTACAACTCCTAGGCTCAAGCAATCCTCCTGCCTCCACCTCCCAAGTGGCTGGGACTACAGGTGCCCGCCACAACATCTGGCTACCTTTTTGTTTGCAGCCATCATTGTTGTTTGGTGGGCCCAGGCTGGATTCGAACCCACAAGCTCAGGTGTATGTTGCTGGTGCCTTAGCTGCTTGAGCTACAGGAAGGCGACTTTTGAGCAGAGGAGAGTACCCAGAACATGTAGCAACTGGCAGTGTGACATGGCAGTGCAGAAAGTTAGACTAAGGAGAGAGAGAGAATTCACATTCACGGAGCCCTTCCTCGGTACCAAACAGGAGTAGACAGGGAGCAGTGGGAGGTGCCCCCGGGAAGCAGACTCTGAGATGGAGTCTGCCAGGCAGGAGGTCCACTGGGGAGGCTGCTGGTATCAACCCAGTACACAGGACAGAAAAGAAATAGGACTGGGCAGATGGAAAGTCCTGGGCTCACTGAAGGTCTCAGCTGCTGGCACAGGGAACATTGAAGGTCAAGGAGATTGAATAACTTCATAGTCACACAGTTCACATGTCTCAGAACTTTGGTTCTGATTCCTAAGTTCATACTCTGGAGTGTGTATTCTCAATAGGAGGTCAGGAGTGGGTGATACAGCCTCCAAGGTGTGAAAAACGGCTCTTAGGGAGTGAGATTAATCTCAGCTATTACAAGGTTTGTGGTTTTTCCAAAGTGCTACAGAGCATAAACACATAGTGTATCTGTGCTGTTATAATTTCATAAAAAGGGACAATTAGGGGGAAAAACTCAAAAAGGCTAGAGAGGCAATAATGACAAATAGATTAAGAAATTGTTCTAGGGAATACTTAAGATGAGGTTAAGAAGTATAAGATACAACTAGGTATTATACAAAATACAAAATTACAGAGGAATGAGAAAATGCCCCATCAGCATCTTGACCTCATCTGGGCCCTGGGGAACCATTTGGGATTTTCAATCAGGCAGCGGGGTAACATATATTTTAGAATTATAGTAGGAGTAATAGTGTGAAGGATGGGCTGGAGACGGGGATAATGGTGGTGGGAGTCCTTGGGATCCTAGAGGTTTGTTGAAAATCACTGCCATGAAGCAGATTGATTAATAGGAGAAAAAGGGATACATATTTATTTATTTTTGTTTTTTTTTTTTTTGTTTTTGCAGTTCTTGGCTGGGGCTGGGTTTGAACCCACCACCTCCGGCATATGGGGCCAGCACCCTACTCCATTGAGCCACAGGTGCTGCCCTGGGATACACATTTATTTAACATGTGTACACGAAGCCTTCAGAATGAGGACCGGAAGATACAGGGGATGTTGTCCATTTTTGTGCCTTTGTTTAATGAAGTGTGGACAGCCATGTAGAAATATGACTGGATAAAAAAGGGTGTGATCTAATGCTAATAGACTGAGCAGGGAGACTCAGCAAGACCTGTTGGTCTGGATTCTTCTGGGTCTCTGGGTGTGGGCAGGGCCCTCTCTGGAATGGGTGCCTTATGACCTACAATCAAGCAAAGTAGGTCAGATAATTTCCTTATGACCAGGTTTTTTTTTTTTTTTTCTGAGACTATGTTGCTCTCCGTAGAGTGCTTTGGCATCATAGCTCACAGTAACCTCAAACTCTTGGGCTTAAGCAATTCTCTTGCTTCAGCCTCCTGAGTAGCTGGGACTACAGGCACCTGCCACAACACCCGGCTATTTTCGTGTTGCAGTTGACATTGTTGTTTAGCTGGTCCTGGCCAGGTTTGAACCCTTGGTGCATGTGACCGGCGCTGTAACCATTGTGTTACGGGCGTCGAGCCTATGACCAGGTTATATCACTGCCTTTCAGAAAAAAGCAAAAGGGTCATTGGTTTCTCTGAACCAGCTTGCGGAAAGGAGATTCTAGTTTCCATGGCCAGCCTCAGAAAAGAATGAGAGGGAGAGAGGAGAAGGTCAGAACAACTTTTGCTGCCGTGACCTTCATCTTGGGGTGCTGCTTTCTGTGTCCCAACAAAGGCCATTGCAACAAACCAAAGGAGAGAGATAGGACATCTGACTCAACTTTTGATAACAGGATGGAGAGGAGAGTTTTGCAAGAGATGAAGAAAGAAGAATCAGTAGGATTCATAGACTAACTTTCTTGGGGAGGGAGTGAGCGTGGAAAAACAAACCCGAGGTGTTTCTTTCCATTCTCACCCTGCAGAAATCCACACAGGAGCATTCTGGCACCAAATGTGGGAGGAGCTCCCCTTCACACCAAGCAAGCAGACACCTGCTGGGGGCCCCCAGTTCAATGCATTCCTGACACTCTCTCCCTGGAGACAGCATCAGCTCCCACAGGGCCAGAACTCAGTCCTACACAACCATGCAAATTGCACAAACTAGGTTATTTTACCTGTGCTTCTGACCATCTGGCTGTACATCGGGGTTTCCATGACCCCGACCTTGGGTTTGATCGGTTTGCCAGGGTGGCTTATGAACTTGGGGAAACTCATTACTTACATTAACCTGCTTATTATAAAGGACATCACAGAGGCTGCAGATGGAAAGATGCACAGAGTGAGATACAGGGATGGGAACCGGAGCTGCCCAGGGGCACCACCCTCCAGGCACATCCACCTGTTCTGCTGTGGGCAAGCTCCCTGAACCCTGTCCTTGGGGGTTTATGGAAGTTTCATTGTGTAGACATGATTGGTTAAACCCTTGGCTCTCCCTCTCTGGAAGTTGGGATGAGATGGAAAGTTCTAACTGTGTGGGTGCAGGCTGCTTCCCCTGCAGCCCAGCCCCCATCCTGTGCTTTCTGGGGCTTTCCAAAATCTCCTTGCTGACATATACTCCCTGGTGTGTCTCCTGCCATTATCCTTCAGGGACCACAAAGAAAAGGCCAAACCTTAACAAGAAACACTTTGTGCTTGAGTCATTTAGGAAATAACACAGCGAGACTACAGGAGCCGAGAGCCAGGAGTCCTGCAGGAAACCCAGAGTGTATCTGTCCTACTACCATGGAGAGTGTCAAAGGTGACGACCGACCTCAGTCACAGGGGACACAGGAAAGAGAGGGTCCTGTAGTCAGAGCAAACCCGGAGGGAGTGAGAAGCACCTTGAAGGGGGAGATAAGAGAGTGCGCAGACCCTGGGCGGAGGAGCGTAAGAAGGGGCACACTGGTCTGAAGCCCCCAAAGGAAAGCAAAATTTTGAGGTCCTTTGGGTAGAAGTCATGAGGTAGGTCACATCTGGGGAAGAGCAGGAAGAGGTGGAAGGGAACTCAGCAGGTGCTGCCGGGAATGCCTGTGGGAAGCGCGGGTGGGAGAGACCAGCAGACAGTGCAAAGAGCTTGGGGGAGGGGCGGGAAAGAGCTGAACTTTTACCTGAGGAACACAGTCTTTTTCAGTTATGGGCCCAGAGAGGCATTAAAATGAGACAGCAGTCCTGTCCTACAGCCCTTGAGCTGCTATCTGTCTCCTGACACTGCTTGCTATTGCTGTGACACTGTATTTTTGTAAGCCAAGGACAACTCCTGACAAACAAGTTGGCCTCAGCCCACTTCCTGTCTCTCTTTTGTTTCGCCTTTACACACTTGCTTGTGACAAAGAAAGAACAAACCCATACCCAACATCGCTTGGGCGGGGGGCTGAGTCTTCTGCTCAGCCGTCCTCACTTTGGCTTAAGTAACACTTTATATTTGGTGCTTTAGCCTCTTCCTTTTAGGTCAGCAGGGTGGGACAGAAGGACATTTGGTTTAGTTATTAAGAAACCATCATCATCTTTATTTTATTTATTTATTTATTTTTTTGAGACAGAGCCTCACTCTGTTGCCCTGGGTAGAGTGCTGTTGTTGCAGGAAGACAAGGCCCAACGGAGAGAAAGAGCACCCAAACCCCACGTTTATAGGAGGAAGGGCTTTATTCACCAGCCAGGAGCTTACGGCATAGAAGAATTCCAAATGGCCACGTTCCCCGTCTGGCTTGATATTTCCCTTTTTATCGACAGTCAAAAAGTTTCACCCCACAGGTACCCTTCTCATTGGCCAGTTTGAATCAAGCGGGAGATGCTATTCCAGCTCCTACAGAGCTACAGGATTTCACAGAACTTAGAAATTTCCAAGTTCCAGGAAGTTAGGTTTACAAATTCCTAAGGGCTGAGTTATAATGGAGAGGACCCTGCAGGTGTATCCTTGTGGTCTCCCTGAGAAGACCTGTTCTCCTAGACCTCACCCTTCTCGGGTATCCTCTCTCACTATGGTGTCATAGCCCACAGCAACCCTCAAACTCCCAGGCTCAAAAGATCCTCCTGCCTCAGCCTCCCAAGTAGCTGGGGCTACAGACACCTGCTGTGATGACTGGTTAATTTTTCTAATTTTAGTAGAGATGGGGTTCTCACTGTTGCTCAAGCTGGTCAGGCATTCCACCCACCTTGGCCTCCCAAAGTGCTGGGATAAAAGGTGTGAGCCACCTTGCCTGGCCATCGCCATTACTTGCGAGAACGTGTTCAATTCAGTAGAAGTTAAACTGCAAAAAATCGAAGCTGGCGTAGCTGCCAGCTGTTATCACAATTGACAGGTCGGGCTATGGGATCTGACAGGCGGGACCTGAAACCTGAGTCTCCCGTTTACTAGCTGTGTGATTTTAGTAAGCCCTTGAGGTAACAATGATGCTTACCCCTGGCAGACCGAAGATCAAATGAGGTTTATGTGTGAGGAACTTGCTCAACACAAGTTGAGTTACTCTTGATCAAAGGTCAGGGGAGCAAGAGAACAGGTGGGCTGGATTAGTTCCCTCCGGCTCTCACCACAGCCGGGGCCACTTAGAGTATCAGAAATTCATTCTCTCACACTTCTGGAAACTGGAAATTGGAAATAAAGGCATCATTAGGGCCGTGCCTTCTCAATTCCTTCATCTTCTAGGGACCCCAAATTTCTTTGGCCTGCGGTGGCATCACCCCAATTTCTGCCTCCCTGTTTACCTGGCTTTCTTCTCCGTGGATCAGGATATCCCTCCCCTTTCTTTTATAAAGACACCAATCACTGGCTTTAAGTCCCAGTATAAATCCATGATGATGATTTTTTTTTTTCATCTAGAGATTTTTAATTCTACAAAGACGGTTTCCAAATAAGGTCAAATTCTGAGGCTCCAGGTAGACATGAATTTGGCAGGACACCATTCAACCCGCTCCATGGGTGTAGACTATGTTCTAGAGGAGTTTGGTGGTGCAGAGTAGGAGAGAACTTGCCTCGTTCTTAGGGAAGGGCATTTCTTTCACAAGACAGAGAAGGCTTAGTGTTTTTGCAAGCATGGGAGGGATACATTAAAAAGAAATGGAAAACTCTGAAGGGGATGCCTGATGGGCCTAGAAGAAGGGCAGCAGAGAATCAAGCACACAAGGAGAGGGCCGGTGTGACCAAAGACTCCATCCAACTGCGCGGCCAGTGGCAGGAACATAGCCAGCTTGGGGCTGCGAACAGGGAAGCTAACAGAGCTCTTCTCCTGATCAGTGGAGGTGCTGAGAACAGGTGGAACAAGAAAGGATCAGGTGGGTTAACAAGGAAAGCTGAGGTCTGACGCGCTGCCTTGGAGGAGGTGACAATGTGTGACACATGCTGAACAGCAGCTGGGACCCAACTGAGTTACCAGGAAGCCAATCTTTGAAAAATAGCTTTGCCAAGTAATGATATTTACAAGACCAGCCAGCTGTGCTTGATCAAATACTAAACTTTAGGAGGGAATCTTAGGACAGGTTATTCTTCTTTAAAATTACTTGTCTGCGTAAGCAAAGCAAGATTTAAGAACAATGTTCACCCTGAAATCAGAAGAAATAAAAAGCACCCTACAATCTAACATTCTTCTCCTTTCTTAGTGCAACAGAATGAAAACAAAACATTTCTAACAAATCCACCCCTATTTTCAAATCATTTCCAGATCCACAAACTTAGGGATGGAATTTAAGACTTACAGCCAAAGAAAGAAATCTTGCACAGTTGGTTTCTGTGTGTATCAGACGCAGAATGACAAAGGGATGTCATTTTCATGTGGATTCTATCATGTATTTTAGAGATAAGACAAAGATGCCTATCAAATCAGAGGTGATAGAAGGGGCTGGCTGTTGTGATTTGCATTAGTGTTTCTTTGACGCTGCTGTAAATCAGAATGGTAATACATGCTATCCATTCATGAATAGATGTAAAACTTGTAATCTCTGCAGGCCGGGTCCACGGTCAAGCCTTGTGGGGAATTGGCAGGGATAAGGTGATGAAGTCCTATTTTCAGTATTTTGGATTCAGACAATCTTCCCTCCTCCATCTGATCTCCACTGTCTAGTCACGAGAGGCGGAACTTATGATAGAGGTCAGACACCTGCTAGACCCAGGGGAGAAACAGCAAGGAAGCCAGAAGTAGCTCATATTAAAAGGTAGCAGAAGCCCAACGACAGCTCTTGCCTTGATAGCTGGGTGGGTTCCAGGAATCTAGGTTCCACTGAACCAGCAGGATAAGCCCAGCTCCTAGACCTTTGAACTCGAGACGGTGTCTCTTTATCTTCAGTCTAATGTGCTAGTGGCCCAATGACTTACCCCATCTTACCAAGGTCTTTGCTTTAGTATGAATGCTTAACTGCCATGGACCTGCCCCAGGGACGTGAGACTGTAACTCTCAGGTACTATCATTGGACAGCTGATTTGTTTCTCCATCTGAAGGTCCAGAGAACAGGATTATCTGGTACCTCAAGTATGTTAGGAGATTTAGATGAGGTCAACCCACATACAATATAATTAAAGAGCAGTGTGAACATATCAAATGGCAGAAATGCAGATAATGTAATGATAACTGAGCAGCTAGCTGCTTAGTTAATTGAAGCCAGGCCCAGAAACTATCCTATAACAATGGAGTGATTATGTCTGGTGTGGCCTGAAGCATGGCTAAGAGCTTTTCTCTTTTATTTTTATGGAGACAGAGTCTCACTTTATCACACTCAGTAGAGTGCCGTGGCATCACACAGCTCATAGCAACCTCCAACTCCTGGGCTTAGGGGATTCTCTTGCCTCAGCCTCCCGAGTAGCTGGGACTACAGGCGCCCGCCACAACGCCCGGCTATTTTCCTGTTTTGCAGTTTGGCCGAGACCGGGTTTGAACCCACCACCTTTGGCATACGGGGCTGGCGCCCTACTCGATGAG
Organism: Perodicticus potto; assembly: GCA_963574655.1. Classification (NCBI taxonomy): domain Eukaryota; kingdom Metazoa; phylum Chordata; class Mammalia; order Primates; family Lorisidae; genus Perodicticus; species Perodicticus potto. Next base: position 9,814 of record CAUYRH010167085.1, on the reverse strand, counting down.
CCACGAGCGCTGCCCATGGCTAAGTCTTTTATGCAAAGAGATGGGTCAGATCATTTACATCCCCCTAATTTCCAAGATACAGCTTAAACCCAGGAAACGATACTATACAATTCTAAGAGTTTTGATAGCAAAGGGATAATCTTGACTTGGGCATAACTGTGTGTCTGTCTGTCTGCCTTTATGGCACACGACTCCAGTCACCAACTGCCGGTCCTAAGAGAGACGGGATCTTCTGCCATAGCTCAGGCCTTTGGCAAATCCATCTGAGTGTGGAAGGCTTGCAAAAGTTTTCCCCTTACTTGAATAGATGAAAAAAAAATATGAAAAACCAGGGCTGAAGGATACATACTTTTAAGGTCAATAATTCCTATGAGGCTCACACCTGTAATCCTAGCTGAGGCAGGTGGATTGCTTGAGCTTGAGAGTTTGAGACCAGCCTAAACAACAGTGAAACCCAGTATCTACTAAAAATAGAAAAATTAGCTGGGGATTATGTCAGGCACCTGTAGTCCCAGCTTCTCTGAAGGCAGAAGAATAGCATGAGCCCAGAGTTTAAGGTTGCTGTAAGCTATGATGATGCCACTGCACTCTAGTCTGGGCAACAGGGTAAGACTCTGTCAAAAAAATTAAAAACAGTAAAATTGGTAAATCCATAACTCCAGTGCTTACAAGGATAATACCTTTTGTTGAAATGTTAATAGATATCCCCATTCTCTATTTGCTGTGTCCCCAGATAAGACAGTTATGTTTTTCATTTGGCAATCTACTCCTTATAGATTTATTTATTTTAAAAATTATGCTGCAGAATGAGTATGAAAGGGGCTGATGTAAAAACACATATGTGTGCGCTGCAGTTTGTGCCTGTGCTTTTACACAGATTTGTGAACAGATGTACCATTTTGTTCTTGGACCTTTTTCTGGGTAATCTCAATTTCTAAGTCTTGAACACCAGCCCACCTCTCTCCCCACATTTTTGAACTGCGATTCCATCTGCCTCCTAGTCACCTCCACTCGAATGATCCTCAGGCCCTTTCCACTCAACATGTCCCAAACTGAGCTCAGTATCTGCCCCAAACCCTGGACCCTCTCCTCATGTTCCAACTCAGCGAATGGCCCCTCCCAGAAACCAGAATTTTGGTGTTATCTGGGATTCCGTCCTCCTTTTCAACCCCTATTTCCAATTGATTGAGGTCCTGCCAGTTCCAGCTTCTGGCTTTCTTTGAATCCATCCCTACCTAATCCAAGCTATGATCTTCTCTTGTATAGATTGTTGACTTAGCTTCTAGTTCCTGCGTCCAATCTTGTCCCCAATAAAATTTGTTCCTGTCATGTCCCTGTTTCAGATCCTCCAGTGATAGCCCCTAGGCATTAGGATAAGTTCTAAATTCCCTCAGATGGCCTCTGCTTCCTTTCTTACCTCTCTATAAATTCATCTGTAAGAACCTCTCAATTAATCAAATAGGTCACACTCCACCCTCTTCCCACATTAGACTTTAAGCGCCATGGGGGCAGGAGCCAGGTGTGTCTCAGTTACGATCATGTCCCTGCGGCCCTCAGTACATGGTGGCGGTCTGAGGGCTGGTAACAATATTCCAGTTTCCCTTCTAATTAGTTGTTATACAAGATGTATCTTTTTTAAAAATATTTTTATTTATTTATTTATTTTTATTAAATCATAGCTATGTACATTAATGCAATCATGGGGTACAATGTGCTGGCTTATACTGTCTGAAATATTTTCATCCAACTGTTCGACCTAACCTTTCATGGGATTAACGAAGATAGACTCACCCTAGGCAGAGTGCAGTGGCATCATAGTTCATAGCAACCTCAAACTCTTGGGCTCAAGCGATCCTCCTGCCTCAGCCTCCCAAGTAGCTGGGACTACAGGCACCCGCCACAGTGCTCAGCTAGTTTTTCTATTTTTTAGTAGAAACAGGGTCTTGCTCTTGCTCAGGCTGGTCTTGAACTCCTGAGTTCAGGCAATCCACCTGCTTTGGCTTCCCAGAGTGCTAGTACATCCAGCTGAGTCCTGCTTTAATTTTGAGGGACAGTTCCACACATCTCTCTGGTCCCTGCCCCCCGCCATACTCTTGGCCAAGAGTAGAGATCTGAAAAGTAGAAGATTCATTCTCTTCTTTCATGACATCTGGCTTCGGAGCCCGGTTCTCACACACTTACGGAAGAACACCGATCACGGGTAACGTAGACACTACATTTTATTTTTGAAAATCTAATGAGATAAGGCTCACTTGGTTCCTCATGTAATCTCTTTTAGGGCAATTATCAGTCTTTCAAATTTTAAGGAACATATTTTTAGGAAAACAATGTGAAAAGTATCTTCCCCTTCGTCATATCAAATAAGGAGAAAGAATAAATTCAAACCATCAATGAATTCTGCAAGTGTAGCGAGGAAAGTCTGAAGCCATTCATTTGTAATGCCAAAGCCTTCAAAGACCAAGAGGACTGTTTGAAGATGACTGGGGAAGAAGATGGCATGAATGGACGGCCCCGGGGGGCTCTGACCCCACCAACTGCAGCTCTGGGTACCCTCTGGCGCTTATCTCCTTCGCCGTTCACGGCCGCTGAGCTGTGCTGTGGGAAACTGCACCGGGGCACGCAATGCCACCTGCACGTGTGTTGCTCAAGAGTCTCTTACTCAGCCCTAGTTGATGTCCTGCTCCCGATCAGACCACACCTGGTATTGTACACAACTCTGGCGCCACATTTCCAGATACACGGAGGCAGGCTGAGGCCTGCGCAGAGCCTTGGCAACATAGCCCAGGCCTCCTGAGAAATTCTTAAAAGAATGTTTGATGTGTAGTCTTCCAGACATGAGAGGTGATTTCAGAAACCCAGCTGTCCTTCAGGAGGGCCCAAGGAATAGAATTTGGACCAACCGGTGAGAGCTGCATAGAGGAAGGCCATTTGCAGGACGCGCTGCCTCAAGAGAGTTTCCTTCCACTGGAGCAGATTTATCAAAGTTTAATGTTCAATAGGTGCCTGAACTAGAAGGTTGGGAAGCCTTCGTAATCAGGAGAGCCTGTTTATTTTGTACTATAGCTTTAGATTTTATTTTAAGAATATTTTCTTGTTGCTTTATCTATAAGAGATACCCTGTTATGATTAAAAGTGGGTTTCTGCCAAAGGATATGAGTGTAAAAAGATAATGTAGGCTCAGCGCCTGTGGCTCAACGGGCTAAGGCGCCAGCCACGTACACCTGAGCTGGTGGGTTCGAATCCAGCCCGGGACCGCCAAACAACAATGACGGCTGCAACCAAAAAATGGCCGGGCGTTGTGGCAGGTACCTATAGTCCCTGCTACTTGGGAAGTGTTGGCAGGAGACTCGCTTTTGCCCAGTTATTGTTGGTTGCTGTTTGCTATGATGCCACAGCACTCTATCCAGGGTGACAGCTTGAGGCTCTGTCTCCAAAAAAAAAAAAAAAAAAAAAGATAATGTATATGTGGCATTGGAAATGCAGTACTAAGAGAGGGTCTAAGACAGCACAGAAGAGGAAGTGACGACTGAGGAAGGCAGAGGTTTTCAGTAAAGGAGATGAGTTTTATTTATTTTTTTGAGACAAAGTCTCACTGTGTCACCCTCAGCAGAGTGCTGTGACGGCACCGCTCACAGCTGAGACTCTTGAGCAACACACAGTGGCATAACAGCAACCTCAAACTCTTGGGCTTACGCGATTCTCTTGCCTCCGCCTCCCAAGTAGCTGGGACTACAGGTGCCCCCGCCACGATGCCCGGCTGTTTTTTTGTTGCAGTTGTTATTGTTCCTTAGCAGGCCCAGGCTGGGTTCAAACCCGTCAGCCTTGGTATATGTGGCTGGTGCCCTAAATCACTGAGCTACGGGCGCTGAGCCGGGAGATGAGTTTTAATTCTGATCTTGTGGGATTAGGCCAGAGTGTTCATACAGAAGCAATACAAAGTGCAACTATCTTAGAAAGTGGTATGGAAGTGCCTGAAAAACTAAAAATAGAATCTCCATGTGATCAGCAATCCCCCTTCTGGGAACACACCCAGAGGAGTTGAAATTAGTGTGTCTAGGGAGTCTGCACCCCGTCGTTCCATCATTCACTGGAGCCAAGACATGGAGTGACCTGTCTCAGCATCTAGCCATGCCTGAATGAACAGTGAAAATGCAATATAGAAGCACAGTAAAATACCACACAGCCTTAAAAGAGAAGGATATTCTGTCATTTGACACAATGCAGATGACGTCCTAGGGGACATTGTGTGAAGAGAAATAAGGCAAAGAAAAACAAAGACTACATGATTTCACTTATATGTAGAATCTAAATTTGCTTTTGAGACAGAGTCTCACTTTATCGCTCTCAGTAGAGTGCTGTGGCATCATAGCTCACAGCAGCCTCAAACTCTTAGGCTCAAGCAATCCTCTTGCCTTGCCTCCTGGGTAGCTGGGACTACAGGTGCCCGCCATGGAGCCTAGCTGTTTTTAGAGACAAGGTCTCATTCTGGCTCAGGCTGGTCTCGAACCTGTGAGCTCAGGCAATTCACCCACCTCGGCCTTCCAAGTGCTGGGATTACAGGCATGAGCCACCATGCCCAGCCTATGTGTAGGCTCTAAAAAAGCGGGAACAGACTAGAAAGGAGGGGACTGGAGGTTGGTGGAGAGGGGAGAGATGGGATAAAGGGGAGATGTTGATCAAAGGACACAAATTGTCAGACTTGAGGAGTAAGTTTTGGTGATCTAGTGCATGGCGCGGTGACCACAGTGACAACACCACCTTATTATACCTGTCAAAACTGCTAAAGTGTAGGGTGGTGCCTGTGGCTCAAAGGAGTAGGGTGCCGGCCCCATATGCCAAAGGTGATGGGTTCAAACCCAGCACCGGCCAAAAAAACTGCAAAAAAAAAAAAAAAATTGCTAAAGTGTGGATTTTAAATGTTTTTACCACAAGAAATTAAGTTGGTCAGGGGATGGATATGTTAATTCGCTAGATTTACTCTTTTTACAATGTACACGTCATTGATGAAAACATTAAATGGTACCCTATAAAATGTGCAGTTATTGTTTGGTGATTATAAATAAATAAATAAATACATAATATAAGGAAGTATCATGTACAAAAGTACAGAAGAATTACATTTTATTTATTCCCAGAAATAATTTTATTCACATCCTGCGTGGGAGGTTTTCTAGTGAAAACTCGAAAACCTGCTAGACAGATTCTAAAAGATGTGCAACACTTTTAAAATAAAATTCTTCTGAGATGGGATCTCACTGCATTGCCCAGGCTGGTCTTGAAGTCCTGGGTTCAAGGGCTCTTCCTGCCTCAGGCTCCCAAGTAGCTGGGATTAGAGGTGCACGTTACGGTGCCGAGCAGTAAAGAGGAATTTAGATGTTCCTGGAGTATACAGTCGAATGTGTACAAATGGCAAGGTGCTTTAATAGGGCTCAGCTCCTGTAGCTCAGCGTCCAGGGCGCTGGCCACATACACCAGGGCTGGCAGGTTCAAACCTGACCCAGGCCAGCCAAACAACAATGACAACAACAACAACAAAAATAGCCGGGCATTGGTGTGGGCACCTGTAGTCCCAGCTACTTGGGAAGCTGAGGCAAGAGAATGGCTTAAGCCGAAGAGTTTGAGGTTGCTGTGAGCTGTGACGCCATGACACTCTACCGAAGGCTACAAAGTAAGACTCCGTCTAAAAAAAAAAAAAAAAAAGAAAGAAAAAGAAGCTTTAATAGAAGTTTAAGACAAATTTTTGAACAACCTTATACGTGGGTCATTACAAAAGTTTTGAGCTACACAAAAATGAAGAAACAAAATCTGCATGGATGGAAACAAATGAAGCTCTCCCAGTTGTACCAACAAGCAGAGTGGGTTGAAACTTGCACGGGTGAATCAGGAAGGACCCTGTGGGACCGTGTTTCTTGGAGGTGAAATAATGGACCATAACACAGTCTGTCTCAAAACATTCGTAGTGACCCCCGAAGTGCTTAAGGTCATCATGCCTTCCATCTGTTATGGCACGCCCAGGAACCAATGCAGACTTGAAGCCCAGGAATGAAAGGATTACAGTGGTGCTGTGGAGAGTTGTAAAGAGTTGTAAAGTGTGGACTTTGGAGCCACCGAGGCGTCTCACCTGGTGTGGTGAGGAAGGGAGGGGAACAGGTGACGCTTTCAGAGGTGGAACGACAGAGCTGAGGCGCAGGGGTTATGAGGAAGCCGGATTGGCAGAACATGACTCAGTAGTTTCTCGCTGAAGTGACGGAGTGGAGTCTGAAAATGTTGCAGAAGCAGGAGATGCTCAAGTGTGCGGTTTTATTTATTTATTTATTTATTTATTTATTTATTTATTTATTCATTTATTCATTTATTTATTTATTTATTGTAGAGACAGAGTCTCACTTTTTCGCCCTCAGTAGAGTGCCGTGGCATCACAGCTCACAGCAACCTCCATCTCCTGGGCTTAGACGATTCTCTTGCCTCAGCCTCCCGAGTAGCTGGGACTACAGGCACCCGCCACAACGCCGTACTATTTTTCTATTTTGCAGTTCAGCCAAGGCTGGGTTTGAACCCGCCACCTTCGGTATGTGGGGCCAGCACCCTACTCAATGAGCCACAGCGGCTGCCCAAGTGTGTGGTTTTATTTATTTATTTATTTATTTATTTATTTATTTATTTATTTATTTATTTATTTTGAGACAGAGCCTCAAGCTGTCACCCTGGATAGAGTGCTGTGGCATCACAGCTCACAGAAACCTCCAATTCCTGGGCTCAAGCGAGTCTCCTGCCTCTGCCTCCCAAGTAGCTGGGACTACAGGTGCCCGTCACACGCCCGGCCATTTTTTGGTTGCAGCCTTCATTGTCGTTTGGTAGGCCCGGGCTGGATTCGAATCTGCCAGCTCAGGTGTACGTGGCTAGTGCCTTAGCCCGTTGAGCTACAGGCGCCAAGCCCCAAGTGTGTGGTTTTAAACATGTGAACTTAGAGAAGTGATTTTCAACTGCTGTGCCATGAGAGGATCTTAGGTGTGCCATGAAAATGTTTAAAGAACATAAATTATTTTTGAAAGAAGTTAAAAGCACAGTAAGTATATTCTTTTTTTAACTTTTTTTTTTTTGATCAACATAATTTAAGGGTGCCACGGAAGTTTAACTAAAGGTTTAAGTGTGCATGAGATTAAAAAAGCCTGAAAAACACTGGCTTAGAGGCACTCATGGGACGTCCAGTGGAGGTGGTGGGATGATTCTCTACAACCCAGGAGTGCGATGGAGGCCGGCAATAACAAGCCAGTGGCTCAGCTCCACCCACCATCTCTCCGCTCCTTTTCCCTAGAAGTTCTGGGAATACCATCCCTTTCCTGGCCCACAGCCCAACCATGAACTATTTAGCTCTTTTTTTGTTGTCGTTGTTTTGTTTTCTTTTTTTTGAAACAGAGTCTTACCCTGTTGCTCAGGCCACTAGAGCACTGTGTAGTCAGCCTAGCTCACAGCAACCTCAAACACTTGGGCTCAAGCGATCCTCCCGCCTCGGCCTCCCCATACTAGGAGTACAGGCGTAAGCCACCATGCCCAGCCTCAGAGCTATCTAGTTCTGACACGGCCGCATCCCCAGGCCACTGTTGCTTGCTCCTGAGGCAGGTGCCAGTGTGTCTCCTTGAATAGCGTAGTATCTAGCTTTGACAATGATCACTCCATGGCCAGTCCCGTCTCAACTACACATCTAGGTTTTCCCTCCCCGCTCATATTATTTTGAAGCAAACACCAGACCTCAGGGGCTTCCCTCTCTGGTAGCGGAAGGTGTAAGATGTCAATAAAAGACAGGAGTTATTTCCGGACATGTCCTGTCATGTTGAGGGGGCCGGTCTAATGCAAGACAGGCAGCAAATGATGTGAAGGACGAATAGAAAGAAGGAATCTGGGCGGCGCCTCTGGCTCAATGGAGTAGGGCGCCGGCCCCATATGCCAGAAGTGGCGGGTTCAAACCCAGCCCTGGCCAAAAAAAAAAAAAAAGTTCGAGTTACTGTGAGCTATGATGCAACAGCACTCTACCAAGGGGGACAAAGTAAGAGTCTAAAACAAACAAAAACAACAAGGAAGAAGGAATCTTGGTAGCTTTCCAGTCTGTGTTTCCTAATGTTCCAGAGGCCTCTCACCCTCGTTTGTTCAAATTAATTTTCTGGGCCAAAGATATTCCCTTCTGCTTTAACCAGGTTGAGCTGGATATCTGTCCCTTGTAACTAGTCATCCTGACTAGCAGACAACAGCATCCGCCTAAGGACGGAAGCCGCCCTGGGCAGGGCCTGCGCTCCTGCGTGAGAAGCTGCTTCCTACACCCACATGTCCAATCCCCAGCACAAAGGCCACATCCTTAACGACACCTTCCCTAATCCTAGTAGCAGGAAGTGACCTCTCCTCTCCCTGAATCACAGGGACGCGCCCTCACGCCATGCCTCCCAGTCTCTCTTCTAGAGATATTTTGGTCTTCACTTTTTGCTACGAACTGCAGGCCTCTGGGAGGCACCCAAAGCTACCTGGGGTAGTTTTTTACTCTCCTTCTCACTTTCCAAAATCACACACCATACATGTGTGTTCACAGTAAAAGTCTGCCGACTGACCGAAGAGGGGAAAGTTTCACTCTTGTTAAAACAAGGTGCAGTACCGTGTAGAGGCTGAGAGAATGAATGGAAAGGGATTGAGGATAGTTCGTCAATAGAAACAGTTCTGTGCAATAGAAAAGGGACACAGCATAACCTTTTAGGAATGCGGTCACAAGGGAAAGGTTAAGGAGCCAAAGATGAAAGATTATTTCGAGGCGTGAGAGCCCAGGTCTGTGCAATTGAAATGGCTTTATTCCACCTGGGTACAGGTAGAGTGAAATCTGCAACCGGGAAAGAAATCCACACGTGGGTAATGGCGGACGGGGGATTTAAAGGGCTAGAGAGAAAAGGATTGATCCGCCCACTACTTCCTGGGAAGGACATACACTCGATTCTTCCTGAGCGGGTCAATTCTACCTGGGCAGGTAGGTGGGAAAGGGTTGGGGAGGAGGGTGGGATTGGCCCGTTTACTATTTCCAGGGAGGAACATGCTTTCCACGAAAGGGATCTTTCCTGGGCGAGTTAGTTTTACCTGGGTAGGTCAGTAATCTGGTCCTATTAGTAAGGCTATAATCCTAGCACTCTGAGCGACTGAGGTGGGTCAATTGCTTGAGCTCAGGAGTTCGAGACCAGCCTGAGCAAGAGAAGACCTGGTTTCTACTAAATATAGAAAAACTAGCTAGATGTTGTGGCAGGCACTAGCTATTCAGGAGGCTGAGGCAAGAGGATCACCTGAGCCCAAGAATTTGAGGTTGCTGTGAGTTGTGATACCACGGCACTCTACCCAGGGTGACAGAGAGATTTTCTTAAAAAAAAAAGAAAAAGAAAGAAAAGAAAAGAAATACAGTCATAATAAAACTAAGAAAGCAGAACTACATTTACATCATATTAATTTAATGGAAACATCAAAACTACCAATATAAAACCATGGTTACTGTCCTTTATCAGTAATCCTCCGTGAGGAGGATGAACTGGATTTTGTTTTTTCTTCTAAAAGAATGCCATGTTTTACTTCAGAGGGTCTCAACTTTTTCTGTGCACCAGAAACTCCTTTTTCTGTGCACCAGGAAGATCTTGTTAAAAGGCAGGTTCTGTAGCCGGGTGTTGTGGCGGGCACCTGTAGTCCCAGCTACTTGGGAGGCGGAGGCAGGAGACTCGCTTGAGCCCAGGAATTGGAGGTTGCTGTGAGCTGTGAAGCCATAGCACTCTATCCAGGGCGACAGCTTGAGGCTCTG
>CAUYRH010167084.1:0-12769 GCA_963574655.1 Perodicticus potto | reverse complement strand
GAAAAGGACACAACAAAAAAGGAAAGCTACAGACCAGCATTCTTTGTGAACATTTATGAAAAAATCCTTGACAAAATGCCAGAAAACTGAATGTGGCAGCACATCAAAAAGATAATTCACCGAGATAAAGTGGGTTTCATCCCAGGGACGAAAAGATGGTTCAATGTATGCAAATAAATAAAAGTGATTCATCACATGAGCAGAAGCAAAAGCAAAGATAGTATGACTATCTCAATAGATGGAAAAAAATTTTTATAAAGTTGAGCACCCTTTCATGATGAAAACCCTCAACAAAGCAGGCATAGAAGGAGCTCCATACCTCAAAGTTAAAGAAGCCATATATGACAAACCCACAGCCAACATCACACTGAATGGAAAAAAATTGACAGCATTACCACTAAGAACTGGAACAAGACAAGGGTGCCAACTGTCACCACTTCTATTCAATATAGTACTGGGAGTTCTAGCCAGAGCAGTCAGACAGCAAAAAGAAATAAAGGGTATTTGAATTGAAAAAGAGGAGGTCAGTTTATCCCTGTTCATTGATAATATGATCCTGCATCTAGAAAACCCTAAAGACTCCACCAAAAGACTCCTGGAATTGATAAATAAATTCCACAGAACATCAGGTCACAAAATCAGCAGCATTTCTATATACTAATAACAGTCAAGCTTAGAGTCAAATCAAGGACTTAATATCATTTACAACAGTTATGAAGAAAATAAAATACTTAGGAATGTATTTAACCAGGCAGGTGAAAGATCTCTACAAGGAGAACTACAAACACTGATGAAATAAATCATAGATGACACAAACAAATGGAAAAACATCCCAAGCTTATGAATTGGTAGAATCAACACAGTTAAAATGTCATTCTGCCCAGAATGATTTACAGAATCAATGCAATTCTGATTAAAATATCAAAGTCTCAGAGATACAGAAACAATAATCCTAAACTTCATTGGGAACAAAAAAGGAGCCCAAATAGCCAAAGCAATCTTAAGCAAAAAGAACAAATCTGGAGCCATCACATTACCTGACTTCAAATTATACTACAAGTTTATATTAATGGCAAAAAAAACAGCATGGTACTGGTATAAAAGTAGAGACATAAACCAATGGAACAGACTAAAAAGACCAGAAATAAAACCATATAGCTATGTTTAACTGATATTCGACAAAGCAGAAAACTATATACATTTGGGAAAGGATGCCCTATTCAATAAATGGTGCTGGGAATATTGGATAGCCACATGCAGAAGAAGAAATAGGACCAACAACTCTTGGTATATATGAAAATTTATTCAAGGTGAATGAAAGTCTGGGTGTGGTGGTGCACACCTGTAATCCTAGCATTCTGGGAGGCTGAGGCATGCGGATGACTTGAGCTCAGGAGTTTGAGACCAGTCTGAGCAAGAGCAAGACCCCATCTCTAAAAATAGCAGGACATTGTGGCCAGCACCTGTAGTCCCAGCTACTCAGGAGACTGAAGCAAGAGAATCATTTGAGCCCAAGAGTTTGAGATTGCTATGAGCTATGACGCCACGGCACTCTATTGAGGAGAACAAAGTGAGACTCTGTCTCAAACAAAAAAAACAAGGTGGGTGAAAGACTTAAATGTATGGAATGGAACTATAAAAATTATATAAGAAAATATAGAGAAAACTATATTTGGCTTAAGCAAAAATTTATGGGTAAGACCATAAAGGCAAATACAGTAGCAACAAATATAAATAAATGGGACATAAATTAAGAAGCTTCTGCACAGCAAAAGAAATAATTAACAGAGTAAACAGTCAACCTACAGAATGAGAGAAAATATTCACAAACCACACATCTGACAAAGGACTAATTTAGGGAATCTACAAAGAACTCAAACAAAAGAGCAAGAAAAAAAAAACAAAGAACCCCATCAAAAAAGGCACAAAAGGTGCGGTGCCTGTGGCTCAAAGGAGTAGGGCACCAGCCCCATATACCGGAGGTGGTGGGTTCAAACCCAGCCCCAGCCAAAAACTTCAAAAAAAAAAAAAGTGCACAAAAGACATGAACAGGATTTTTTCAAAAGAAGATAGATGGCCAACAAGCGTATGAAAAATGTTCATTATCACTAATCATTGAGGAAGTGCAAATTAAAACCACAAGGAAATACCACCTTATCACTGGGAGAATGGCCATTGATAAAGCCGAAAAACAAAGATGCTGTTGTGGATACAGAAAAAAAGGTATATTTCTGCACTGCTAGTGGGAATGCAAATTAGTACAACCTCTATGGAAAATAGTATAGAGATTCTTCAAAGGGTTAAAAATAGACCTACCGTTTGATCCAGCAATCCTACTATTGGGTATCTACTCAAAGGGAAAGAAGTCATTTTATCAAAAATATACCCATACTCAAATCTTTATAGTAGCACAGTTCACAATTGCAAAGATATAAAATCAATCTAAGTGTGCACCAAGATATAAGTGGCTAAAGAAAATGTGGCACATATATGTGTGTGTGTACACACAAGCACACACACATACCATAGAGTACTACTCCGCCATAAAAAGTAACAAAATATGGTCACATGCAACAACTGGGATTAAACTGGAGACCATTATCCTAAGTGAAGTATCTCAGGATGGAAAACAAACACCCATGTTCTCACTAATAAGTGTGAACTAAATGACGAACGCACATGGGCACAAAAAGACATAAAGGACATTCAAAACTAAGAAGGAGGAAGGGCTGGAGGGAGATGAGTGCTAGAAACTTACCTGTTTGGTACAATGAACACTGTCCCGGTGGCAGGCACACTGAAAGTCCTGACTTTAGCATTATAGAGTGTATCCATATTACGAAAAGTTTTGTACCCCCTTAACATTTTGAAACTTTTTTAGAAAAAGAGGGAGAGAGGAAAAATATACATGAATAAAAAGGCCAAAACAATTGATCTCATGGAGACAGGGAGTAGAATGATGATTATCAGAGGCTAGGAAATGTAGTGAGGAGGTGGGGATAAAAGGGATTGTTAATGGGTGCAAAAAAATAGTTATAGAGTTAGATAGATTAAACAATATTTAATAGCACAACAAAGTGACTACAATCAACAATAAGTTGGGGTATACTTGGCTCAGCACCTGTAGCTCAAGCGGCTAAGGCGCCAACCACATACACCAAAGCTGGCAGGTTTGAATCCAGCCCAGGCCTGCCAAACAACAATGATGGCTGCAACCAAAAAATGGCCGGGTGTTGTGGTGGGCACCTGTAGTCCCAGCTAGTTGGGAGGCTGAGGCAGGAGAATCCATTGAGCCCAGGAGTAGGAGGTTGCTATGAGCTGTGATGCCACAGCACTCTACCCAGGGGGACAGCTTGGGGCTCTGTCTCAAAAAAAAAAAATCAAACTTGTGAGATGGATAAACACATGCAGAGGTATGAAGCTAAACTCATATAAAAAATAAAATCAAAATAAATTAATGACTTAGATCTAAGACCTGAAATCATAAAACTACTAGAAGAAAACATTGGGGAAATGTTTCAGAACATGTGCCTTGGCAAAGAGTTTTTGGGTAAGACATTACAAGCACAGGCAACAAGGAATAAATAGACAAATGGAATCACTTCAAGCTAAAAAGCTTCTGCTCAGCAAAAGAAACAGTCAACAAACTTAAGAGGCTGCCTACAGAATGGGAAGAAATATCTGCAAACTATCCATCTGACAAGGGATTAATAATCAGACTAATTAAGTAATTCAAACAGTGAAACGGCCTCCCAGTAGCCGGGACTACAGGTGCCCTCCACAATGCCCGGCTATTTTTTATTCTTGTTGTCATTGTTGTTTAGCAGGCCCCGGCTGGGTTTGAACCCACCAGCCCCAGTGCATGTGGCTGGTGCCCTAACCACTAAGCAACGGGTGCTGAGCCCAAATAATACAATTTAAAAATGGACAAAATATCTGACTAGACATTTCTCAAGAGAAGATGTACAAATGGCCAACAGGTATATGAAATAACGTTCAATACCACTAATAATTAGGGAAAAGCGAACCACAACCACCATTAAAATGGCTTTCATAGAAAAATGGCTTTTAGCAAAAAGACAAAAAAGGCCAGGTGTGATTGCTCACACCTATAATCCTAGCATTCTGGGAGGTTGAGGCCAGTGGATCAGTTGAGCTCAGGAATTGAAGACCAGCCTGAGCAAGAGCAAGACCCCGTCTCTACTAAAGATAGAAAAAACTAGGTGGGCATTGTGGCACATGCCTGTAGTCCCAGCTACTTGGGAGGCTGAGGCAAGAGGATCGCTTGAGCCCAAGAGTTTGAGGTTGCTGTGAACTATGATGCCACTGCACTCTACGCAGGGCACGGAGTGAGACTTTGTCTCAAAACACACACACACACACACACACACACACACATATATATAATTTTTAAAAAGATTAAAAAAATACTTTGGAGGAGTGGAGAAAATAGGACACTTCTATACTATTGGTGGGGATGTAAATTAGTACAGCCACTATGGAAGAGAGTAAATAAGGAAGTTTCTCAGAAAACTCAGAACTACCATCGATTAAACAATCCCACTGTTAGGTACATATCCAAAAGAAAGGAAAATAAACATATTGAAGAGATATTGGCACTCCCATGTTAACGCAGCACTATTCACATTAGCCAAGATATAGAATCGATCTAATGTCCATCAGTGGATGAATGGATAAAGAAAATGTAGTGCCTATACACACTGGAATATTATTCAGCCATAAAAGATATGAAATCTTATCATTTGCAGCCATCTGGATGAAACTGGAGGTCATTATGTTACGTGTAATAAGCTGGGCACAGAAAGACAAATACTGCATGTTACCACTCATACCACTCACCTGCAGCTGGCCTGGTAACTCACATAGCAACTGTCTACTGTACTTCCATAGGTAGAGAGTTGATTGGTGGTTACCAAAGGATGGGAAGCATGAGGAAAAGAGGGAGACAAAAAAGAGGTTGGTGAACGAGTACAAACATACAGATAAGTAAAATGAATAAGAGTTAGTGCTCAGTAGTACCAGTAGAGTGACAATAGTTGATAATTTGTTGTATAGTTCAAAATAGTGTAAGGAGAGGAGTTGGAATTTTCCCAACATAAAGAAGGGGTACATGGAGTGCTGGATTGCTGCAGTTTGATCATTATGCATGGTATATGCATGTGTCAAAATATAACATGTACCCCTAAAAACTGTGCAACTATTATGTAATCAAAAAATAAATATAGAATTAACATACGATCCAGCAAATATAGTTTGGGGTATATAACCAAAAGAATTCAAAGCAGAGACTTGAACAGATATTTGGGTACTCATGTTCACAGCAGCTTTATCCTCAATTGCCCAAAGGAAGAAGCGACCCAAGTCACGAGTGTATCAATTGATAAATGGATAAGTCAACTCTAGTCTATCCCCGCAATGCAATATTATATAATAGCTCTGCCTGAGTTCCCCGCCCCCCCCCCGCTGATGCTGAGGCAAGGTGCTCCCCATTGGGGCGGGAAGTGGGCTGCCCCCTCACTTTTACATGTGCTGGGGGATGCAGGGAGCTAGTCACCTTGTCACTCTGACGGGAGGAAAGTGGAGAGTGTGAAAACCAAGCATCTTAGAAACGACAAAAGAAAGAAAGAAAATGTGAATCGAGGCCCAATAACATATTCACAATGCCACCGCACTTTCTATATGCTGTATTTAGCAGAAGCCCCCAGTCCCCTCTTTGTATTTATTTGTATGCATCCTCTGGACCTTCAAACTATCTGTATTACCCACAATTATTCTCTCAGCTCATCTACATGTTCATTTTCCCAAGGAGGGTGAAAAATACCTCTCCTGACTCTTGTGAATTCTGGGAAATTTGACTGGGAGAGATGCAGAAAAGCAAACAATTGGTAAGGCATATAAATATCACTTTCAAAGAAAACACACACCTCCAGCTGGCCTACTTGTGTATGTTCTAATGCCTGAAAAGAGAATTAATTAACCCAGGCAGGTCTCCAGTGCTTGCATGTACTCCTTCAAACCTATTTACAAACCAGCTTAAAAATGTTGGCCTATGCGAGCAGAAAGTTCGCTATAAATACAGCTGCAGATGGAATTCTTTGAAAATGGAAATGGAAAATTCTAAACAGGAATAACTTGACATTTGATTCTGGAACAATAGTAAAATGTCAACATCTGCCATGAAAATGTAGAATTATAAAATAATGATTAAAGGTCCTTTCAGTTTTTAAAATACATAATATTACTGTATAGCACTGTTTGGCTTTGGTTGTCTTGCAAAGCTCTGCGCAGTATCATTTTGCCTCAATTAACTTCCACTGAAACAATCTAATTTAAGCATTTGAATATTTGAATAGGCTTGCTGTAGACTTTTAATTGTATTGGAAAATAAGAATAGTCTCATTTTATTGGAACTATGCTCATCCAGGCCAGAAGTTTCTCTTCTCCATGTACCCAAAGCTAGGTTGTTTGATAGCCTAGTGATCCCCTCTGCAGTGATCCTTTTAGATATCTAGGGTCTCACCCAAACATGCCAAACTTGGTTAGAAATCTCTCGTAATTATAGTTTGACCTTCCTTACACTTGAACTTATACCAGCTTGAATGTATACCAGCTCTTGGGTGGCTAATTACGTCCTTGAGTTTGTTGTCTATAGTGTATAGTAGAACCTCCATTTATTTTTTTCTTTCTTTTTTAACCGTGGTAAAAGGCACAATTAAAACAATTACAATTAATCAAAGTATGTGCCTCAACTATCAACATAGTTTTGTCATCTTAATGGTAGCTTGCTTATACCAGTAGCAAAGAAGCCTACACAGTGAGTGGTGATGAAATTGCAAAAGGTGTTTTCCACACTGTGTTGAGAATTGAGTATTTTCCCTTATAAGTTGTCAACGCTTACAAGAAGTGGAAGTCAGTTGGTGCAAGATCTGGTAAATACAGTGGATGACAGTTTCCAAGTTCACCTTCTGTAGTTTGAGCAGCTTTGTGTGACATGTGGTCACACATTGTCTTGCAAGAGGATGGGCCTGTTTCTATTGACCAATCTTGGCTGCTTAATGATAAGCATCCTCGTCACTTCATCTAACTGGTTGCAGTAGACAGCCACTGCAATGGATTGACCAGGTTTTCTAATGCTGTAGTGGATAATGCTATTGCTGAACCACCAAACAGACACGCTTTTATTTGATAAATATTTGGTTTTGGACTGTGTTTTGGCACTTCATCTTCATCCATTGTGCCAAATGCTTGCAATTATCAAAAACATCCACTTTTCATCACATATAACAATAGGGTGTAGCAATGGTTCACCTTTATGTCGTGACAGCAAAGAAAGGCAAGCTTCCAGACCATGTCTCTTCTGGTGTTCATTTAATTCACGTGGAACCCATCTATCCAACTTCTTTACCTTGCTGATTTGTTTCAAATGGTCCAATATTGTTGGGAAGGTAACATCAAACCTCACTGCCAATTCATGCATATGTTGAGATGGATTCACTTTCAGCTCGTCATTATCCACCTTGTTCTCACATTGCCCATGTGGCTCATTTTCAAGATGAAAGTCACCAAACCATTTACATACTGTGTTCATTAGCCACATTCTTCTCAAACACTTCGTTGATATTTGAGCTGTCTGTGCTGCATTGGTCCCATGACAAAACTCATCATCAAAAATAACGCAATTTTTTTGCTTATGTGTGGTTTCACAAAAATTACTGTAAAAAAGATTGGAAAGTTAATCACGAGCCAAAACGTGTGTCTGCAACAATAAGGATGGGCTTTCACAATAAAAATGAAACAAAAATTGTCAAGGGAAATGTCAGAGATATCGACTGTCTAACTTAGTACTTCAGGAAAGTGGACATTTTCTACTTAATAACCTAATAGGACTAAGCTGGGAGTTTGCTCAAAAGCTGACCTCACCTGGGAGATGGCATCCCAGTGCTGTTGTTAGAAACACCAAAGTCTTTAATCTTCCTTCCTGTTCATTTTTTTGTTTGTTTTTTTGAGACAGAGTCTCATCATGTCACCCTCGGTAGGGTACCATGACATCACAGCTCACAGCAACCTCCAACTCTTGGGCTTAAGCGATTCTCTTGCCTCAGCCTCCCAAGTAGCTGGGACTTACAGGTGCCTGCCACAACGCCCGGCTATTTTTGTTGTTGTTGTTGTATTTGTCATTGTTGTTTAGCTGGCCCGGGTCGGGTTCAAACCCGGCAACCTCGGTGTATGTGGCTGGCGCCGTAACCACTGTGCTATGGGCACTGAGCCCTTCCTTCCTGTTTGCATTCAAGTATGGCTGACACACCCATGGAGGGTTTGGCCAGGCCTGCTCCGTTGAGGTGGTGTGATGCCAGGGAGGCGGTTCTGCGCTGCTCACCGGGCTGGCTGTGAGGACTTAGGTGCCAGTCCCAGTCTACTGGCCTTTAGCTCACTAGCAGTCAGGATACAAACTTCCCCTGGTTAGCTTGAGGCTGGTGAACAGAGGTGGGATGAGAAAAAGACGGCAAAAACAAGACCCTCCCCACGACCCTATTTCCAGGTTCCTTGTCTTTTATGGTATACAGCAAGTTTTTGTACAAGGGCAATGAAATGAACTGTTTCAGAAATTGCTCTCACACACACCACGTGCTTGCATGCACATCAAGTTATGCAAATTTACAGAATCTGAAAAATGATCTCTTGAACTATCTAGAAAGGGTTCTGATTTCACAACAATCATGAATATAGGAGGGAGACAAGTTGGTAAAAGTGAACAACAATTTGCCAACACGGTCACTCTAGAGCAGTGGTTCTCAACCTTCCTAATTCCGCGGCCCTTTAATACAGCTCTTGTGGATCACGACCCACAGATTGAGAACCGCTGCTCTAGAGACTTTAGACCAGTGGTCAGCAAACTGTGGCCTGCAGGTCAAATCCAGTCCACAGTGATTTTTGTTGTATGGCCTGTGAGGTAAGAATTGTTTTTACATTCTTAAGTATTTGGGGAAAAAAAGAAGAATATTTTATGACACGTGAAAATTACATACAATTCAAATTTCAGCATTCGTAAATACAGTTTTCCTGGAATACAGCCGTGTTCGTTAGCTTCTGCATTGCCTTTCACGCGACAGTGGCAGAGTTAAGCAGCCGTCACAATGGCCATGCACAGCACTATCATTGCTTTGCACTGCAAATCACAGTGGCACATCTATCACTTGGCAGTGTTTCCAGTGCTACACATATTTGTTGGAACATGACATATTTTCTATTACCACTGTACACTCATCATGACAAAAAAAGAAGACAAAAGTGGAGTGCTAATGTTGCACTTTCAAGGCACAATGGAGCATGGATTATTTTGTTAATAAATTTGATGGCAAACATTGTGTATATTATACAAAAAGGTAACAATTGTGCTGAAAGAATATAATATACGTAACCATTACCGAACTGAGCACTGGTAACAGTATTCTCAACTCATATGAAAGCAATGGTCAGAAAAATTAGAATATTTAAAACAAGCCAGGCACAGAGGCTCACGCCTATAATCCTAGCACTCTGGAAGGCTGAGGCGGGTGGATTGTTTGAGCTCAGGAGTTCGAGACCAGCCTGACCAAGAGCAAAACCACATCTCTAAAAATAGCTGGGCATTGTGGCCTCTGGGAGGCCGAGGCAGGTGAATTGCTTGAGCTCAGGAGTTCAAGACCAACCTGAGCAAGAGAGAGACCCTGTCTCTACTCAAAATGAAAAACTGAGCCTAAGAATTTGAGGTTGCTGTGAGTTATGATGCCAAGGCACTCTACTCAGGACAACAAAGTGAGACTCTGTCTCAAAAAACAAAAGGAAGGAAGGAAGGAGAGAGAGAAAGAATATTTAAAATAGAACTCTTTCACAAATACGAACAAAAGAAATTGAGACTGCAACCAAATTAAGTTTCCAAGTGGCTCATTTGTTAACCAAGAAAGGAAAGTTCTTCAGCAATAGTACATTTATTGAATTTTATTTGATTCAAGCAGCTGAAGAAATGTATCCAGAGAAAATAAATTTATTTAAGACCATTAGCTTTTTGGTAAGAACAGTTGCTTGAAGAATTGAGGCTATTAGGAATAACATTAATATTCAATTTTAAAACAATGCAAATATTACTAAGTGGCTCTTGATGTGTTAGTAGAAGTGACTGATACCATTCAATTGTTATTATTTACTTGAGAAGTTAACGCCAAATTTTAGGTGACTAAGGAATTAGCCTGGATGAATAGCCTGTGTAAGAAACTACAGATGTGAATATTTTCAAAGTTGGGAAAACACTCATTCAATACAATATGACGTGGAATAAGCTGTGTTGCAAATGATGGTGGTAAAATATATGCAGAGAAAAGATAGGCTGAATTGGACAAATTTACAAAACTTGTGAAAATACAAAATGTTTAAAGCCCATGGTTTTCGTTGCATTATTTATATTTTGAGGAAAATATTTGAATCTATCATGTTATCAACCTGATCTTGTCAATAGTGAACTTCACTTATTCTCATGGACTTAATCATTATCAGTTCTATGAATTTTGAAACAGAAATAGAAGCTAAAAGGCCAGGTGCGGTGGCTCTCACCTGTAATCCTAGCACTCTGGGAGGCCAATGTGGGTGGATAGCTTGAGCTCATGAGTTTGAGACCAGCCTAAGCAAAACCCTGTCTCTACCAAAAATTAAAAAAAAAAAAACTAGCCAGGCATTGTGGCAGGTGCCTGTAGTCCCTGCTACTTGGGAGCTTGAGCCAAGAGAATCTCTTGAGCCCGAGAGTTTGAGATTGCTGTGAGCTATGATGTCAAAGCACTCTACTGAAGGTGACAAAGTAAAACTCTGTCTCAAAAAATATAAATAGAAGCTCAATATCCTGACTTGCCTTGCCAAATAGCAGTTAGATAGTTTAGAAATAGATTTTATTGCAATATTTTGATCTCGGCTTCAAAATCCACTTAACTGTGTAATCGAGGGGCTTCCACCTAAACTTTAACTGGAGGTGATGACTCTGCAACATCATTTCATGATACAGGCTAAATAGCAAGAGAATAATCTAATCTAATTCTATACCTACCTTCTAAGTGAAGAATATGCTCAGGTAAACTCACATTCTCATATGTGTATCAGTGACTGTATAATTCTATTTATATGAAATGTCCTGAGTAGGCAAACCCGTGAGACAGAAAAGTAGATCAGTGATTACCTAGGGCTGGGGGCAGGGATATTGGAAGGAAACAGTGCCTGCTTAATGGGTGTGAGTTTCATTTTCAGGTATTAGAATGTTCAAAAATTGATTGTGGTGATGGTTGTACAACTCTGCAAATGTACTAAAAGCTAGAGAATTGTAAAAAGAAAGAAAGAAAGAAAGAAAATCGCATGCTCATGGATCAATATCAGTATTTGTATCTGATGGTACCTATCTGTGTAAAAAGGTATTTTCAAATATAAAATACAGAAAATTTCATTTCAGGTAAGTATTAGCAGAGGAATACCTGCAATTGGCATTGATGGTAGGAAGTGATCCCTTTGAACACTAATTCAATGAAATGTTATCCTTCCCCCAAATTCCATTTTTTATTAGCATGCCCATATTACAAAAATATTGTTCTCAATTATTATTATATTTAGTCCAAAAATTTATGGAAATACTTTTCTCTCTCATTATATATGTACCTACTTAATATCCTTAATTTTGTCTCTTGACCCACATAGCCTAAAATATTTACTATATGGGCCTTCACAGGAAAAGTTTGCTATGCATTCTAGACTCTACTTCTCACAGGCCTTCGTATTTAGAACTCTCTCCCTTACTCTCTTCTTTAGCTCCCCTTTAAACAAAAGCAACCGTGCTAGGACTTCTATAGGGCTAGGGGAATGGTCTTAGGTAATGTTTTATACTTTTTACTGTTTCCACTATAGACAAGGGGGCATCATATGTTGGTTTCTAAAATAAATAAGCCATGGCTGGTTCTTGACTCTTTAGTCAGAGTAGGCCGAAGCTCAATAGAGTGTAACTAGGAAGACTTGAAAAGAGATATAACCTGAGCAGCAAAAGAAATGAAAAAGATAGATAAATTTGACTATATCAAAATTAAAGATTTTGGGTGGCACCTGTGGCTCAAAGGAGTAGGGCACTGGCCCCATATACAAGAGGTGGTGAGTTCAAACCCAGCCCCGGCCAAAAACTACAAAAAAAAATTAAAGATCTTGGCCCAGCACAGTGGCTCACACCTGTAATCCCAGCACTTTGGGAGGCTGAGGTGGGTGGATAGCCTGAGCTCAGGAGTTTGAGACCAGCCTGAGCCAGAGCAAGACCCCCGTGTCTAAATATAGCTTAGTGTTGTGGCAGGCACCTGTAGTCCCAGCTACTCAGGAGGCTGAGGCAAGAGAATCACTTGATCCCAGGAGTTAGAGGTTGCTGTGAGCTATGATGCTAGGGCACTCTACAAGGGGCAACAAAGTGAGACTCTGTCTCAAAAAAAAAAAAAAATTGGCTTGGCGCCTGTGGCTCAACAGGCTAAGGCGCCAGCCACATACACCTGAGCTGGTGGGTTCAAATCCAGCCTGGGCCCGCCAAACAACAATGACGGCTGCAACCAAAAAATGGCCAGGCATTGTGGCGGGCGCCTGTAGTCCCAGCTACTTGGGAGGCAGAAGCAGGAGACTCGCTTGAGCCCAGGAATTGGAGGTTGCTGTGAGCTGTGATGCCACAGCACTCTATCCAGGGTGACAGCTTGAGGCTCTGTCTCAA
>CAUYRH010167081.1:0-14137 GCA_963574655.1 Perodicticus potto | reverse complement strand
CATCACAAAATCCCAAAACCAGAGATGTTGGCGTGGATGTGGAGAAAAGGGAACACTTCTACACTGCTGGTGGGAATGCACACTAATACGTTCCTTTTGGAAGGATGTTTGGAGAATACTTAGAGATCTAAAAATAGACCTTTCATTCGACCCTATAATTCCTTTACTAGGTATACATCCAGAAGATCAAAAATCACATTATAACGAAGACATCTGTACCAGAATGTTTATTGCAGCCCAATTCATAGTTGCTAAGTCATGGAAGAAGCCCAAGTGCCCATTGACCCCCGAATGGATTAATAAATTGTGGTACATGTATACCATGGAATATTACAGACTTAAAGAAAGATGGAGACTTTACCCCTTTCATATTTACATGTATGGAGCTGGAACATATTCTTCTTAGCAAAGTATCTCAAGAATGGAAGAAAAAGTATCCAATGTACTCAGCCCTACTATGAAGCTAATTTAAAGGTTTCGTATGAAGGTTATAACCCAACTATACCATAAGAATATAGGAACGTGGAGGGGGGGAGGTTGGGATAGAGGGAGGGTGATTGGTGGGGCCACACCTACGGTACATCTTAGAAGGATACAGGCGAAACTTACTAAACACAGAATACAAATGACTTCATACAATAACTAAGAAAATGCCATGAAGGGTATGTTAAACAGTTTGATGAAAACATTTCAGGTTGTATACGAAACCAGCACATTGTACCCCTTGATTGCACTAATGCAGCTATGATTTAATAAGAAAATAAAATAAAATACTTAAAAAATAAATAAAAAGAAAAACATTTCATTATTAAAAAAAAGAATTTCATTTGTATGAAACACTTTATGTAACACCTAATTAATACTTACTACCTCATGTGACTGCATTTATTGAAAAGAAATCAATAAAAA
This sequence comes from Perodicticus potto, assembly GCA_963574655.1. Classification (NCBI taxonomy): domain Eukaryota; kingdom Metazoa; phylum Chordata; class Mammalia; order Primates; family Lorisidae; genus Perodicticus; species Perodicticus potto. Next base: position 13,228 of record CAUYRH010167081.1, on the reverse strand, counting down.
CTATTTCAATTGTATAGGAATGTTTTTTTCCTCCATTAAGGACTGCTGTGATTGTTACTACATGAAATGTCTTATCTAATTTATTGTTGTGTCTCATAATCCCCCTTTTCATACAATAAAAAGGGGGAACAAGTTGCCACTTTTGCCTTCAGTGACCAAAGTCAAAGCTCCCTCACAAAGTTCAAGGAAGTACTATATATGCCAAAGATCAAGTATAGAGCTCAGTATTTTTTAAGCAAGTTGGATACCAAATGGGCAAATGATACCACTTAGATCCCCCCAACCCAAGGCAGAAAATATGTATACAAATTTAATATCTAATACATATTAAATTTTTATGTGATTTATGGCAAATCCCTTAATCTAATTTCTAGGCCCACCAATTCCTGGGCAATATTACTTACAAAGGTACTTAAAATTCACAAATTATAATTTCTATTGATATCCTCTTTTAATTTGTAGATACATTGTTCACTCTAGCTGTTTATGATAAAGGACTTCACTCAGGAAAGGTCTTCTGACCTTTGGTTTATCTTCTTCAGTCTTAACCATTGCAGTCAAGGAATAAAACTTTGAAAATAGGTCTTAAAATAAATACATTTCTTTTCTTCAGAGCTCCACACTAGCACATCATGAGGTTTTAAACCTTCTATGTGACTCCCATTGCTTCAAGCAACTAAATTTCCAGCCAAGTTTTACTGTGAAGAAAAAGAAAATCATAGGTTTCCTTCTGATAATTGGTGTGTAGAGAGAAGTAATGACATTATTTCATAATTTTCATATTTTATTATTTCATAATCAACTAAAATGTTATTCTGTTTAAAAGTAATTGTAAAAAAAGCAGGTCCTTTTTTATATTTATTATAAATATAAACACAAATGCTATTTGTCTTTCTGTGCCTGGCCTTTTAACTTAATAGATCAGAGAATAAATTTTAAACTTCCCAAAAAAACTAGAAGTTGAGTGAAATGATAGAAATGTTAGTTTGATTTACTAAGCTATATTATATACATTTATCAAAACACAGCATTACATGTCATAAATATATGTAATTATTATCTGTTCATCAAAAACTTAAAAATAAATAAGCAAGTAGAAAATAATAGTTTCAGTTTTTATAGGATCACATAGTTGTTTTCATTACCTTTTAAAAATTTATATCTAGATAAATAGAGCTTTCCTGTCTCCTTATTTTATTTATTTTTTTTTTCGGAAAGCTGATTCTCTCATTGTTTTAAAAATTTTAACCTAGATAATACTAAAATTAGTTTTCACTCCAGGAGATGACATCACCTCAAAGCAATGAGTATTGTTACTAAATGTTTGATCTTTTTATGTTTCGAAAGATTTTTAAAAAACAATTTGAAAAAATTTTCAAAAATATGTATGTTTATATTTTAATTGGTTAAATAACACAAAAGATAGATATTTAAAATATTTTCAAACAATAAATATTTCATTTAATATTCACAAGAATTCTCTGATATGTGAAAAAATATACGTACCTCTCATAGTACAGATAAATTTACTGAGATTTAAATATACATGCTAACTAAATCAGGTTAGAGATAAAGCCTAAGAAAAAATAACTTATATAAATTATTGAAATTATCTGTTTAATAACTGTTTGCTATTCAACTCTCCTACAGGGCAATTTTTCTATGTACTCCATTATTATATCCATATTGCTCCTAGGATAATGCTTTTGAAATAATAGATCCCTAATCTGTAATTTCACATGTCAGTATTTGCCCATATGTGTGTGCTAATCTTTACCCAAAATAAATCCAACACTCCGGCTAACTGGGTCAAAGAAACTATAACCTTTAAAAAAATATTATCTACCTAATGATGTTTCTCAAACATAGAATGTTTATCAAATCAAAGAAATAATATTACTGAAAATTAAAGTCTTTACAATAAATCTGAATCTCAAAGGTCAAGAAAAAGTCTTAAAAATAATATTTGTTGAAAATAAATATATGGTACTAAAATCCAAATTAAAGTCATATTCTATTACATTTCCTACTTCAATATCATGCTTTTTCACATTTCACAAAAGAACTTATATTCTCGGCTGTTTTAGAATATTGGTCTTCCTACAATCTCAATGTTTATAAACATTTGAAAGTTAAATACACCTTTATTATAACCAAAATCAAAATTTATATGTAGTTAACAAAAACTATGTTCCATGAAATTATCTTGTGGAACTATTTTCTAGATGGCCAGTTTTAGCAATTGAATTTTTATATCAATGTATTTTTTAAGCAAATATTTTCTTCATTTAAGATACCTTAAGTAGTAAATTATGATATTGATGCAAAGAGAATAACTAAGAAATTCCCCATGCACATGAACGTTATAAGATTGCCATAAATGCAATATTAATGTGTCAAGTTAATTTTCTACCTCACTTCTTGCTAATTAGAAAAATTAAATTTTATGCTAATCTACCCGAAATGAAAGCACACAATTTGGAAATTTCAACTTTCTGCTGATCATGAGTAAACATATTCATACAATTGATGTAGTACGAAATTATCACAAAATCATTTTTGTACAATGTCAGTAGTAATACCACATGCATACACTGTATTTTAAAAAGGGAATGTATAGACACAGATATTAATTGTTCCTTTCTCCATTTGCATTTGTTTTTTCCACTGAATTTGAGAAGATAAAAGTTTAGACTACATGGATTTTAAATCTATTTTAAAACTTATCACAGTATTTGTAGATGTATGTAGCAAACTTAGTGTTTCTGTGTATATTTGGGATAAGTCTGTTTTCCTACTTTCTGAACAAAGAGTGATACAAATTGATACTAATTTTAAAAACTCTATTTTGAGAAATCAACTATAAGATACAATATTAAAATCTATAAGAAAATGTACATTTGCATTCAATTCAATTATGCTTCTTTTACTCTGAAATTGCTCTGCATGTGCTTGTTAGTGAGTAAAGCAACATTTGAAAATAAGCAAGCCCACTGTATTAGATGTCCAAATTTCCTTTGAAAGGTAACCGTGGTAGACAGAATTTTGGTCTTAATGATTTCCACTTCTTGGCGTTATTCCCTTGGGTATGGTACATGCCAAACAAGGATTTTGCAGATGTAACTAATTTTACTAATTAGTTGATTTTAAAATAGAGAGATTATCCTTGTTTATCTGGGTGGGCAAAATGTATTTACATAAACCCTTAAATACAGAAGAGAGAGACAGATAAGGAAGCCAAGATGTGGTGAAGGGAAGTCACTGAAATTCAAAGGAAAAGAGGAACTCATGCAAGGTTTGAAAATAGAATCTATTCACAAGAAAAAAAATGCTGATAGTTTCTGGAGCTCAGAGTAGACCCCAGAAGACAATCAACAAAGAATTAGGGACCTTAGTCCTACAACCTCAGAAAACTGAATTCACTCAACAATCTGGAATCACACTAAAAGTGGATTATTGCCAATATCCTTGGGATAGGAGTTAAGCTGTTCTGTAACCTCGCCTCTGTCTTTGTGATTCTGAACAGAGGTAATCTAATCTTGAAGCTACAGACTTTTGACCTAAGAAACTGTGAGATAATAAAGGTGTGTTATTTTAAGCTGCTAAATGTGTAGCCCTTTGTTATACATTAAGAAAAAGCTGATATAGTAATTCATTTACTATCTCCAAATTAGAATTCCCATCTTTATGAGCTCTTCTTATAGGTGATCTGCTAGAGAGAAGAGAGTGAATTTTTCTATTCATAAAGAATCATGAGATAGAGGCACAAAAGTATCATATTCCATAAAGGACGGCTTCCTGTGTGAGAGCTTTATGAGCATTAAAGATTACATGGAAGGACAAATTCTAAATCTCTTTAACTAAATACTGTTTCTTAAATGTCATCTGTAACTGGTAAAAATCTATTACTCATTAATTACCTTTGAAAACCTATGAATTACCTTTAAGAACTCTAAAAATATTTTTTCCCATTAGTATGTTAAATCATTTTTATAATAGTCGGATTTTGTGTTTGTGTTTCCAGATGTGTAGATATTTTTGTGGCTGTCAGAAATATATATGATACAAGTTTTAATTCTGTATATTTGTGATTTAAAGAAAGTTAAACTAATTGCCTACTAAGCTATGCTTTTAAAAAAAATCTGTTATATTAAAGGTTTAGAAATATTCCAGGATTCTTGTATACCATCCTGGTGTTTTTTATTTCTAAAATACTTTCATTTAGAAACATTTACCTGAAATGTTTGGTTATTTAATTAACAAAAAAGCACGTATAATTAATTAAAATATATAAAATATAAAGACGAGGCTGGGCATGATATTTTATAACTGTAATCTCAGCATTTTGGAAGGCTGAGGCAGGAGGATTGCTTTGAGGCCAAGAGTTCAAGACCATTCTTGGCAACAGGGTAATACAACCCACCTCTAACCAAAATTTAACCAGGTATAGTAATGCTTACCTGTGTCTCCTACCCAGGAAGCTGAGGCAGGAGGATGGCTTGAGCATAGGAGTTTGGAGTAGCAGTAAGCTAAGATGACACTACTGCACAAAAAGCGAGAGACTGGGTCTCAAAAAAAAAAAATAAGTATAAAATAAATAAATCAAAAAATCATACCTACAAAAAAGAAATACTGTGAGAGACAATACTGTTGTATTTAGGGCAGTCATTGCCATAATAATACTTCTTCTGGCTCAAACACTTTCTGAATAAGAGGAAAGTTAACACAATGGTATTAAAAATAAGACAAGTGAATGTAACAAATTATTCTTCTCTATACGATGCAACTACAGAATATGAGATAAATTGAGAAACAGATGTTATAGCTGCAAACAATAAAATTTAAAAATATTATATTAAAAGTTATATTTAACCTAACCAATCTAAGATTATTAGAAGATAAAAAGTTTGAGCAAAGAACTGTGAATAAGTAGATCAATCTTCCAAATAGCTTAGAGTCAGAATTATAAGAAGAAATATTTGACCTTCACATTTAATGTTGAAATATTCTATTTAATTTTGTATTTAATTATGTCAATTTTATTTATGTGGATGATTAAAAATCTGTTATCCTAATGTTGTATAATTTATAGTTTATACTCTTCAATATATGTAGTAAATAAACAATTCAACATTTATTTTTTTTAATTCACTGTTTTATATAGCTATAAACATTTATCTGAAATATATAGTTTTGTTTTGATGCTTATTTCTGTTGATTTATTTAGGGTTTATAAGTTACGAACACGTTGAGAAGTAAAATAATGATACTGATAGAGTATCATTTAACTCTGGCTTGTTTTTCTATCTTTCCTTAAACTTTAAAACCTAAACAGATGTCTTTGCAAACTAGATAGACAACCGAGATGAAACATAAAGGAAACATGCTCTGTACAAAGATTTAAAATTTTTGTTTACGCAAAAGAGCCAAAATATTGTGTATCTTCAAGACACATTCATCGAGCTAGAACTCTGTGAATTTTATAACTATTTTCTATTGTCTTTCATATTCTTCTAATTCACCTGGAAAATATTTCCTTGTGAGCATCTTCTCTATACTTCGGTTTGGTTCCATAATCATTTTCTCTGCTTTTTGAAAAATGTTGAATTAAGGTGTGTGCTGTGAAGGATACTGAGATTAATACGAGGCTCCCTGAAAAAATATTCTTTCATTTTCGTGCTGTAAACTATTTGTGATGTCCACCCAGGGCAGAGAACAGGGAGCTGCAATATGCATACAAACATTTGTCATCCTGGTCTTAAGCAATACATGTATCAAATTACCCTTTGAGTTTATTTTTTAATTATTGGTCTTTATTTGAATTCATTATGTTTTAAAGCTTCCAAACAAAATGTGCTTAGGAAAATGTTTATGTGGTATTAAAGGTAAATTTGTCTACATACACTTTTTTGCTACTAAGATTTGAAACAGACTCATAGAAATCTTTCACAGAAAGATTCTAGGCTTTGAAGATTCTTTTGAAAACAGAATCGATAAGAAAGATAAATAGCAATGTTCTTGTATCCAGTCACTCAGCTTCATTCATAATTTTTTTAAAAAAAGTTATTCTGATATAGCATATTAGACAAGGAATGAAAATTTCTCCTGATACTAAAAGTGACCCTAACTAGATTGCAGCATCGCAAAGTACTTTGAATCTGGACAGCTGTTTGTAACTCCTCTTCACAACTGCCAAAAGTATATAGTCAGTGACTTGAGTATAATAATAACAAATTCCTGTTTAATTGGCAAGATGTCGCAAGCGTTCTGTTAGGAATGAAATTAGAATCTTACAGTTTTAAGATAAAATAGCTGGAAATTTATACTACAGAGATGTGGAAGGAAAACACAGGGTTTAAGAAGAAACAGTGGGTATTAAGTAGAGGCACCCTTACAAAGACAGGGGGTTTCCCTAAAAACCCAGTGTCTGTGTATTTCTGCTTGGCAATAATTTAATTGATGTTCTATCTCTTACCAAATACATCTGTTTTAAATCTCATTTTGTCAGACTACTATCCCTACAGGTTTATTTTAATAAACACATATCTAATAAGGTATTTTTGTATTTAAATGTTATGGTAATACTGCCATCATTTTAAGGAAAGCTTCTTACAAGTGAATTTTGGACTCTTATGACGGACATATTATTAAGTGTTGGCATCAAAAGAAGAAAGGAAATGCAATAAACCTAAAAACATACACAATGTTATTAAGCATCTGAAAAATGCTTTGAATGATATACTACACAAAAACCAAATGTAGTGTGTAATCTGCAATTGGAATCTAGATCAAAGGAAAGGGAAATAGAGCACAGCAAAATAAAATAAAAATGTTTACTCCAAACACAATTTGAGATCAAGGGAAAATATTTATATAAAATGTATCTTAGAAATAATGCTGTATCAGTTATAAATATCTTCAGTGCTAATTTATGATTATAAATGCCCTTGTTCTTGGATATTGAAGAATTTAGAAGTGAAATATCTTAATGTCTCAAGTATTTGTCATATGATCCTACCTAGGCACACATACGGATTACACATAAAATTAGAGATTAAGCAAATATGTAGTAAAATTTTACTGATCAGAGGATCTAGATTAAGGTTGTTAGTGCCCATTACATTACTTATGTGGATTCTTCTTAATTCAAAATTTTACAAAATAAAAAGTCATGCAAATTAACAAAATTAGGTAAATTCCTTGCCAATAGCATTCTAAATAATTCTGACATTTTCAAATAGCATTAAGATTGAAAATTGATGGAAAGGAAAAAGATAATGCATTGTTCAAAAGGACTTGGTGGACCAAATTAAGTGTGGTCTCAAGGTTAGATGGTGAAGAGTGCATGTGGAAATACTTAAGGGAGGAGTCACATCTTGATGTGCTTGCACTACTAGTAATAATGAACGTTTGAAAATAATATTCAACAGTTAATTGTTACCAGATTAGAAATATTATTAGGAATAGGGAACAACGTATACACAAAGGGAGGCAGTTATTTGGAATTGATTCGGATCCATTTTCCAGGCTTTGAGCACAAAGTGTGAGATTCTGTCACTTTAATATTTCTGAAACCTGGTATTTGTATATCCTGCCCCCCTCACAGCTGCGGTGCAGCAGCTGCCTGTAAGCTTTGAAGCTGCTTTCCACCAGGGCAAGTCTGTGTGCTCTGAGGGAGTGGTTTTAGGGAGTTAAGAATCAGATGTCCTTAAACTTTGTCCAACTCAGGAAGACTTGCTCCAGACCAGATAAGAAGAAGAAAGATCTCTTTTCTTCTGTCACCTTGATTGGGCCAGAGTCTATCTGTTTGGACAAAAGGCTGTCAGAGTATTAAAACATCACATATGTGGTGTGTGACTGTGGGTCAGCTAGGATTTGGTCCTTGAGTCGGCCTCTGATTTGCTTCCAGGCCACTAGGAAGTAAACCCACCATGTGTCGAGGCTGGTCCCCGACGAGATGGCAGAACATACATAACACCACAAAGTCCATATCTAATTTTTTCCAAGCTTGTGTGTATTGCAATCTCATATCTGACATGATTTTAGAATAATTGTTCATAGGTGAAATTATTTTTCTACTCTATATTTTCATGGAACTACTAAAATTCTTATGGTATGAATATCAGTAAGAGACATTCATCAGCACAGAGAATAATCATAGAAACTTCTAGTGAATATTTTCTTTAATTAAATACCCAGTAAAATAACAGATAAGTAACTTTAACTACAATGAATTCTTACCTAGACACCATACAATATTTTACAATACTGTTCACTTGACAATGCATTTCTCACATAACTAAAATATTAAATGGAATCAATAAGATGCTTTCAATAAGTTTATCTAATTATGCAAATAAAATTATTTATAATAACCATACAAATATTTCTAAGTTGGTGAGTTCCATTCTTTCTCTCTATATATGTGTATGTGCATGTGTGTGTGAATTCAAATACAAATGAAAATATTTAGAATTTCACTTCATTTCAGTTCTTTTTTTCATATTTCCTTGAGGTTAGGATGCGAATTGGCTTCATCTAATAATTTCATCTTCTCATTTTTTTTCTTTTAAGCTTTAAATCTCGCTATACTTTACTGAATTATTCTCAGCTCTCCCTATCCAATTTTACATCAAATGTTATATTGAAATTTAATAATAATTTATATTATACCCACCAATAAATCAATTTCATAAATATAGAATGACATTCAACCTTAACCTTAATTAAAAAAAAAAAAAAAGCATTGAGAGTTTTGTTGTCTACTTGTTCGTTACAAATTGGAATGAAAGCTTTGTTTCTTTAAGAAGCACATAGGGCACGTTGAACAAGACAGTGTACGGAGTACCTCTGGGAGGAGTATCAACATGCTTGACATTTGGGGGGAGCCACACAATGAAAATAATCCAAGTAAAAGTTCTGAAAATTACGTCAAGTGAATAGAAGCTTTAAAATAAATTAACATTTATTGAGAAGTTACTAGGTACAAAATGCACCATATTTGGTGACTTTATTCAAGAACTCTCTCTGGAAGGACTTCAGGTTGTCTGAGAAGAGCTTTCTTTAGATATTCCAGGTACAGCACCTATTACTCTGTATCGTAAATTTTGGTGTTTAGTTTTTCATAGTGCACTTCATATTTTTAGAAGGCAAGCAGAAATGTCTCTATCTTTAATTCTTCATAGTATCTAGAAAGATATTTGGCATGCACAACAGATTAAGTAATAAATGTTTTAAATAGAAGAACTGTGCTTAGGACCTAGCCCTATCACCTAGTTTAGTTAGTGTGGTGACAGAGGACCAGAAGGGAGAAAAGGGGTAGTGGTAGGGTGCATGCAAGCTTTTCTTCAAATATTTTGAAAAAATTGTTTTGTGAAAGGATTTAGAGATTTTTTTGTGTTTTATTTCCAGATAGTCTTAATAAAATAAATCTTTGGTTAAGAAGAGATTATCAGATAGAAACCTCTTTTTTTGTTATAAAGTATTTTTAATATCTTGGAAGTAGTTGTCAGGAAGAATTTAGAACAGATTAGGGAAAAAAATGATATCCTACTTCAATCTACAGGAATTTATGCTATGTTTGGGGGCAGATTTTGAAATATGTGTTTTGCCACATGTTTACTGAATCAGGAATTTCTAAGCACATTAAAATTACTGATGAGAAAACATATTGACCTGTTCTTTTTTTTTTTTTTTTTGACCTGTTCATTTTTAAAGATCCTAATTTAGATGCATTTTCCCCTGTCCTGTCTCCTCCTGGACTGACTAGTTCTTAGAACTACAGATTATCTGTCATCTGCCCAGTTAATCTGAAGGTGTTTCCTACTCAAACATATTCTACTTACACTTTTCTGCTTTTCTATTTTTACGTATAATCATATTTGCACAGAAAATAATTAAATGCCAAAAAAGGAGTTAACATGTTAAGCTGTAGTCCTATACTTCTGGAAAATATATATTCATGTACTTAAGAACACGGGTTTTTGAGTCAGCCATTCTTAGGTTTTGCTCCTAGACCCATAACTCTAACTAAAGTTTTGCTTTGGGCAATTTTTATGCGTATGATCCTCGGTGGGTGTTTTTCAATCTTGACAAACTGAGAAGAATAATATTTCTATAACTTAAATGTGTTTGATAGAACTGTATCAGCTACAATGTTAAAATAATTTTTAAAGCATGCATGTAAAATATTGAATTCAATACCTAATATGTGATAGTTTGATAAATGTCAAATATTATTATTACTAGAATTGGTATTACAAAACTAAAAACACAAATGAACAACAGCCATAACATAAATAAATATTAAATCCGCAATGAGATACCATATTTAACAAATCAGAAGGACTGTTATTAAAATATCAATAGATGATAGATGATGGTGAGGATGTAAACAAAAGGAAACTTACATACACTGTTGGCGGTTATTTAAATCAGTACAAACTCTATGGAGATTATTCAAAGAACTAAAAATACAACTATCATTTAATACAGCAATCCCACTATACTGAAAGGAAAATAAATCAGATCAAAATGATACCTGCACTTGTATGTTTATCATAGTACTAATTACAATTTGAAAGATAGGAAGTCAACCTCAATCTCAGTTTCTATCAACAGATCATTAGATAAAGAAAAAGTGGTACATATATACAATGAAATGCTATTCAGCCATAAAAATTATGTCTTTTGCAGAAATATAGATGGAATTGAAGCCCCATCTTAACTAAAATATTTCAAAAACAGTTAAATACCTCATGTTTTCTAGTACAACTGGGAGTTAAATAATGTGTACACATGAACATATCATGTAGGATAATAAACACTGAAGACTCAGAAGGGTTGGGAAGGTTGAGGAGGGGTGTGATGGATAAGAAATTACTTAGTCTATACAATGTACCTTACTCAGTTAATGTTTAAAATAAAAGCCCAGGATTCACTACTATGCAGTATATCCGTGTAACAAAACTGCATGTTTTGCCACATGCAAAAAAGTTGGCATTAAAAAAAAACCCTTCTGACAAGTTACATTCTCACCAAAAACCTCTCTAAAACATTAAAAAAAATGAGACCATAGTAAACTATATTTCCTTGAAAATATCTCTACAAATCAGATTGAAAAAAAAACTTAACGTGTGACTTTGCTAAGACACTTTCTCCCAGAAAAAGAACCAACTTTGTAATCTATTAATCAGACCTTAGTTAATCTTAAATTTGAATCCCATAAACTTCCTTGGGGCATTGACCAAATTACTTGCCATGCAGTAAACACTAACAGAGATTCAAATATGCAACCCAGCTAATATAAGGATGTGGTCACAACCTCAGGCTGCATGTGGTCTCCTTGTTTGCCCCCCCACTCTGTCTTTTATAATTTGATTGTGTTTGCCTCAGAGTAACATCTCATGCACGTTAGCAATAGTTTTCTGAGACCTTACTGCACACAGAAGCCTTAATTCTACAGAATTAGCAAAGCTGAAATGTGACACAGAAATGAGCCCCAAACTAGGCCACCTTTGATTATGCTCTACTTGGAAGAAGAACTGACTCATTTATGCAAACAGGGTAGTATTCCCAATGATGAGAATCTCACAAATAGAAAAGCCTATAAGAAATGTATCTAAATTTTGCAGAAGTTATTAATACTATGGTTGTCCAAGCTGGAATATAATCCACTATCAGTTTTTTGGAAAAAGTAAGGATGTATAATCACACTGCTCTAGATGTCTTGATTGTCTAGTTATGGTGCTATTTGTGTCATTGCTACTGAGTCTTGCTGTATGTGGGAAAATGATATAGTCAAGATATATCATCTTATGAAAAAAAATTACTTAGCATTCTACAATTGTTCCTCATAACCTATGAGATTAGCCCTCTCAATCTATGCTGGGCAATTGGGGTTCCTAGTTCCAAAGAATCTTACAGGGATGCTTAACTGTTTTTGGTTTTGACACAGTGATCATAATGCCGTGCTAGTGCGTTCTGTCCAGAAGCCTACACACTTCTTTGCAGTTGCTGTCTTGTCAAATTATTGTAATGAGGACACAAAAAGTTGGTCAAGAAATTGTCACGATATGACTTTGACTATGAAGACAACTAAACACCTGGCAGGAATAATCTAGCTCTCTAGACTTCTTTAAATTGGTCAACCTCTCACAATGAGAGGAGGACAGAAAGGAGGCTCTGAGACAGGGACAATAATCAACCATGTATGACAACAGAATCAGGTCATAAACTCTGCAGCAGAGAGACCAGGAAAACAAGCCATAACCTCCACAGCCATTAACCTAGCATGGTCAGGACGCGGTCAATGACAGCCAGCTGCCCTAGTTCTTGCTCATATTTCCAACTCAGGACCAATCAAAAAAGCAAACATGCTCCCCAAACAAATCACATCTGGAGCACTGCTTCTAGTTAATCTGCCTCCGGATTCTCCCATGCTCACAACTTCTAACCAGAAAGTACCCGAGCTCTTGTCTTTTATTCACAATGAAGCGTCCCCACTTTTTTCTTTGCCTGCCCTTTTACTCGGTCAAACACAAATGAAGGCATCTGACCCAAAAGCTATAGCAAAGGCTGAGGAAATAGCCTTTATCTGTTGATATTTGGGTAGTTTTTATGAATATCCAAAATAGTTTTGATTATGGAAGCAAAATATAGAAATTTAAGTGTTTAGAAATGTGCAAATATGTGAATATTTAATTTCTAATTTATTTTAAAGACTAGCAAATGAGAACACCTGGCTGTTGTTAGAATCTCCAATCAAGGAGAATGATTTCAATAGCCATTGTACTGATCCACAACACCATGAGGAAACAGGAAAGAAAGTCGATAGAGAAGGAGATCAAAAGACAGATCTATCCTAAACAAAGGCAGTTGGGAAAGTGCATAGAAAGGTACTGGAGACGCATGCAGTTCAACAAAAAAACACAAATCCTCTTTCACAGAACCTTTATTTTAACTGCCCTAGGAATTACAGGATTTCATCAAAAACTCCCATTCCCAAACTCCAATGCATTCAATAATTGATTTTTTAAAAATATTTAACCAAATTATGTTAGTGTCTTACTGTCTTTTTCTTTTTTTCTTTTTTTTTTTTTTTGAGACAGAGCCTCAAGCTGTCACCCTGGATAGAGTGCCGTGGCATCACAGCTCACAGCAACCTCCAATTCCTGGGCTCAAGTGAGTCTCCTGCCTCCACCTCCCAAGTAGCTGGGACTACAGGCGC
>CAUYRH010167073.1:0-24047 GCA_963574655.1 Perodicticus potto | reverse complement strand
TTCTTTTTTTTTTTCTGTTTGAGTTAATATTACTCAAAACTTGAAGCTGCTGTGCCTTATTTTAAATTAATGATTACTTATTTTGCTTTGCACAATAGGTGGATGTTGGAAAACTTACTCTGTGATCTCTGTTTAAAAATTGAAACATTCTAAATGGAATGTGGGAATATTTAAAAGAACATCTGTAGTCAATCTTTTTGCATATCAAACATTACTTTCATATTTATTATTTTAGTGATGTAGGATTCTTGCATATTATAGAAATACTGGTTTCCATCTTACTTCTTTTTTTTTTATTTTTTTGAGACAGAGTCTTGCTGTGTCACCTGGGCTTAACTTCCATAGCCTCAGCCTACTTCACAGCAACCTAAAACTCCTAAGCTTAAGCAATCCTCCTGCTTCAGCCTCTTGAGTAGCTGGGACTACAGGTGCCTACCACAATGCCCAGATAATTTTTCTATTTTTAGTAGAGACAGGGGTCTCACTCTTGCTTAGGCTGGTTTCTTTCCTGACCTTAAGTGATCCTCCTGCTTTGGCCTCCCAGACTGTTAAGATTACAGGAGTGAGCCATGGTCCCCAGCCCCCCCTGAAGTTTTTATAAAGATAGTGAAGCCCAGATTTTAAATGCAAACACTGCATAAAGATATTGCTCATACATAGTAATATGGTAAACACAATCACAAGATACTGCTGTTCATTATTGTAATGATGATCTTCCCATTTTAATATTTATTGCATTTTTTTCCCTATCAAATCTTTTCCAAAAAAGACCTGATGCAAGTATTGAACACATCACAAGTGCCACCTAGTGCTTTCTTTGAAAATAATTTTTTTTTTTTACATTTCAGAAATAAGAACAAAAAACAAAATGCAGAGCCACCATATTCCTAGGCCAGATCTTGTTTAAGAGCTCTGCTACCTAAAAACAAGTCCATTTGTTTTTCAGTTAAAAGGGATTTTTAAAAGAATAATTTAGAGGTAAGTTTCCTTGACTGCAGTTAGATCTGTCAATGCTGCTCGGCTTTAATTCTACACAGATATCGCTGGTGTTAAAGAATGGAGGCTAAAGCAAGGAAAAATAAAATGAGGAATTTCACAAAAGAAGTAACGGCAATTCTTTAGAAAAGTATTTTTTTCCAACTTCCCCTGGGAGATGACATCTCTCTTAGCTCTCTTTCCACCATCATTTTATGCCCCAAATCACTCCTCTTCCCAGTTTCCCCATCTTCAAAGGATTGAAACATCAACATCATCACCACTACCGGTGATGACCACAAACCTCAGCCGAGTGCCTGTTGTTGTAGGACCCAGGGCTGGTGTTAAAGACACAAACACAGGCTTTAGTGTCTGCCCTTAAGGAGCTTAAAATCAGCCTGAGGGCAGGAAGAGGAAAAGCAGCAGGAGGAGAACGAGGACAGAGCACGTGTGCGATGATAACAAAACAGCAGCAATACTAGATTTTATTTATTTATTTTTGAGACAAGAGTCTCACTATGTTGCCCTTAGTAGAGTGCCCAGGCATTACAGCTCACAGCAACTTCCAACTCTTGGGCTTAAGTGATCCTCTTGCCTCAGCGTCCCGAGTAGCTGGGACTACAGGCACCTGCCATAATGCCTGGCTATTTTGTTGTTGTTGCAGTTGTCAATGTTGTTTTAGCTGGCCCGGGCCAGCCCGGGTTTGAACCCGCCAGCCTCAGTGTATGTGGCCAGCACCCTACCCACTGAGCTAGGGGTGCCACCCAGCAATACTAGATTTTAAAAAGCCTTAGCCATTTCCAGTTCACAAATCAGAAAACCCTGGAGGAGCTCTCTTCTCCCCTTTATCCGGTCCTGATTCCCGAGTCCAGCAGGGTCTTGTTTTGTAATGACTCTCTGATGTGTTTCCTACTCCTTCCCTTCCCTCCTACTGCACTCAGTGGAGGTTTACTGTCCACTCAGTGGTTAGGGCGCTGGCCACATACACCGGGGCTGGCGGGTTTGAACCCAGGGCTACTAAACAACAATGACAACCACAACGACAAACAATAGCCGGGCATTGTGGCGGGCACCTGTAGTCCCAGCTATTTGGGAGGCTGAGGCAAGAGACTCACTTAAGCCCAAGAGTTTGAGGTTGCTGTGAGCTGTGATGACACCCCACTCTACTGAGGGTGGCATAGTGAGACTCTGGAAAGAAAAGAAAAGAAAAGAAAGAAAGAAAGAAAGAAAGAAAGGAAGGGAAGGGAAGGGAAGGGAAGGGAAGGGAAGGGAGGGAAGGGAGGGAAGGGAAGGGAGGGAGGGAAGGGAGGGACGGGAGGGAAGGGAGGGAAGGGAGGGAAGGGAAGGAAAGGAAGGAAGGAAGGAAGGAAGGAAGGAAGGAAGGAAGGAAGGAAGGAAGGAAGAAAGAAAGAAAGAAAGAAAGAAAATTGCAACAGATGTAGCCTTTGGATTCCTGTCCCTCTTGCTGCCAGGCTAGCATTACTAAAATTCAGCCTGAAACTTTCCATTCTTTTCTCAAGAACCAGTTACCGTTCTCTGGTGCTTATCAAAACATAGTACAAGTCTCTGGGCCTCGTTTGGAAGGCCTTCCATGGTCTACACAGACTTCATCTGTTCCATTTGATGGGCCACTGCACTAAAGGTAGTCTAAATGTTTTCTTGTAGAGGACAGGGCTCACTTACCCTGGGGCACACTCTGCTTTCATCTCTGTCTGCTTTCATTTCCTTTTTGAAATTGTGTAGGCTTTTCCTAGTATTTCTACTTGCCTTTTTTTTTCTTCAGAGATAAGGTCTCAGTTGTTCAGGTCAGAGCACAGTGGTGCCATCATACCTCACTGCAGCCTCAAATTCCTGGGCTTAATCATCCTCCCACCTCAGCCTCCCAAGTAAGTAGCTGGGAGTGTGTACCACTATGCCCAGCTAACTTTTTTTTTGGTAGAGATGGCATCTTGCTGAGGGGTTGCCCAGGCTGGTCTTGAACTCCTGGCCTGTAATGATCCTCCCACCTGGGCCTCTCACGGTGCTAGAATCATAGGTATGAGCCACTGCACCCATCCCTTTCTGTTTTTGCTTTTGTTTCTTTGTCTCTAGTACTGTTTGCCTTTATAATGTTTTCAGCTTTTCCCTAGACATTTCATTTTGTTACTTATTCTGTTACTTGTTACCATTCCCCTCCTCCACAAATCCTTTTTGTTCCTGGTGACCTCTCTCCTGGGGCATCACATTCTTCTCCAGTCTCTACTGGCTATTCCTGCAACTTGCTACACAGCAAGTCATATTGAAATTCTTGTTCTTCTTTTGGGCTTTGTAATACTGTTTCCTGGATTACTGATCTTCCTCTTCCTTACTTTTCTCTTTGTTTTATTGCAGAATATTTTCAAGCAACTTCCCAAAATTAGGCATGGGGGAGGTAATTGTTATAAGTCCTCGCATGTATGAAAATGTCTTTATTCCCTTTCTCACTTAATTGTGTTTGTCTAGGTACAATATTCTACTTTATAATCATGTCACCAGCAAACTCAGTAGCTATTTCTCATTGTGTTTTAGCACCTATGTGTCTGGGTCCTTTATAGCTGTTCTGACAAAATACCACAGACTGGGTCATTTATAAAGAACAGAAATTTATCTTCTCACAGTTCTGGAGGCTGAGAGGTCCAAGATCAAGGCGCCAGCAAGTGTGGCTATCTGGTGAGGGCTGCTCTCTGCTTCCACAATGGCACCTTGCTACTATATCCTCTGAAGGGGAGGAATGCAGTGTCCTCACATGACAGAAAGCAGAGGTCACGAGAGCTGAAACCATCGCGAAGCCCCTTTTATAAGCTCCTTAAATCCATTAATGAAGGAGAAGCCCTCATGGCCTAATCACCTCTTAAAGGCACCGCCTTTTAATAATATCATATTGGCCTTTAAGTTTCAATACCTGAATTTCGGAGGGGACACATTAAAACCATAGCCCAGTACTGCTGATGAGAAGTCTGATGACAATCTGACTCACGTTCTCTGTAATATGGAAGAGAAATTGTTCCTATTTCACAACTGTCAAGTCAAATCCTAACAATCCATTTCCATTTGTAAAATTGAGCCTCATGGGTCTGTGTTTGCTTTTAGTGCTAACTAACGACATATCAGAGGCTGGCTCTGAAAATACAGAACCTTATAATTTTTTTTAAGGTTAATAGAGAGATGAAAAAGATAGCAAGTACAAAGACAGAGGTATCTTTTTACATCTTAAAACTTTGTCAAAAGATCTGATGAGGGCGGCGCCTGTGGCTCATCAAGTAGGGGACTGGCCCCGTATACCAAAGGTAGTGGGTTCAAACCCAGCCTGGGCCAAACTGCAAAACAGAAAAATAGCCGGGCGTTGTGGCGGGCGCCTGAAGTCCCAGCTACTCAGGAGGCTGAGACAAAAGAATCGCCTAAGCCCAGGAGTTGGAGGTTGCTGTGAGCTGTGTGATGCGACGGCACTCTACCGAGGGCGATAAAGTGAGACTCTGTCTCTACAAAAAAAAAAAAAAAAAAAAAAAATCTTATGAGGTAAGGTATTAAATATGAACTTTTGGGTGGCACCTGTGGCTCAAAGGAGTAAGGCACTGGCCCCATATGCTGGAGGTGGTGGATTCAAACCCAGCCCTGGCCAAAAACCGCAAAAAAAAAAAAGAACTTTTACAAGGACATCAGTCTTGTTTCTTCATCAGTGATAAGAAGTCAGGCAAAGAGAGTCGCTGTTCTCTGCAATGAAAATCTAGCATTGGAATTATATTTGAACAAAGAAGTGTTGTAGACGCTGGCGATTTTAGAAATTGTTGCCACTTTGTACAAACATGCCCTTCAACAACACCAGTAATTCTGATTGGTAGCCTTACTTATTGATTTGTTACCCTGGTGACAATGTTGTAGTTGACACCCATGTTCCTAAGTGATAGAAACACTAGGAGTGTTGTTCAGTTAAATCAGAAGAGGATTCTTGGCTCTTTCCTATTCCTACTTGCATAATAGACAAATGAAACTTTCTTCTGCTAGAGGCCTTAGCATAACAGAATGTAAGAGTCATGTTCCACTTACATTTCTACATAAATATCTGTTGCTTTAGTACCATGGACCACAGTGGCAACTCCTTAAACCAAGAGTTAATTGTACAAGGTATTTCATTTTTAATAGTAGTGCTGTTCAAAATATGGTGCCTTTTCAGTATTATTTGCAACATTATTTCAATGCCTTTCTGGAACTTTGTGTGTGTGTGTGGGGGGGATATTAAATAACAATATAAAAAGCAATGTGGTAGTTCTTTTAATTTAACACACACACACACACACACCCTGCCCACAGACACACATCATCCCAGAATATGCTTCTAAACATGATGAAAATCTTCCTACAAAAACCAAAAGCATTTTGTATATTATCATAGTATTAAATCCTTACCAAACCTATTGTTTTACAGAGTAGCAAGTTACAGGACATAGGAAGAAAAACTTTAATGTCTGTTCATGGTAACAACCCAATGTACATTAACAGATGAACAAAATGTCGCATATCCATAGGATGGAATATTCTGCTTTGGAAAAGAATGGCATACAGATACAAGCTGCAACATGAATGAACCTTGAAAGCATTATGCTAAGTGTAAGAAACCAGACTCAAAACATCACTTGTATGATTCCATATATATGAAATATCCAGAATAGACAAATCCATGAGACTGGAAGCCAGGGGCTCGGGGTGAGGAGAGGGCGGTGAGGAGTGACTGTTTAATGACTATGGAGTTTCCACTGCACGTGATGAAATAGTTCTGGGGCTAGACAGTGGAGGTGGCTGTACAACACTGTGAATGTACTAAATGCCATGCAATTGTACACTTTTAAATGGTTACAATAGTATGTGTTCTGTTACGGCATTTTAGCAGAACAAAAAGGAGACAACAACAAAAGACTACAGGTTATAGGTAGAGAAACTCAAGAGTTTAGCCTAAGACCTGTTGAAGTTGAGATGCTTAGTAGATATTTGAGTGGATAAAGGAATCTGGATATCAGAGCAAGTTTGGAACCGAAGAGTTGGTTTGGCAGTTATCTGTGTGGGATGGCACTAAAGACTGAGGACCAGCGAGATCACGTAGGCAGAGGGTGAGGGTGTAGCGCTAAGAGAAGAAAGGGAAGATGTTCCTGGGAGCCAGCAAAGCACGCACAAAGCAGATTTCCCACAATGCAGTAGGAGGTCAGGAGAGCACGGACTGTGAGAAGGGAGTGTTTCGGGGGCAGGGATGGCCAGACGCGTCCACTGCTCCTAAGAGATGGAGAAGGTGAAAACAGTTGGCTTTTGTTAATGAAGATTCCTGTGATCTTTACAACATTACTTATTATTCAAGGTGGTTGAAGGCGCTACTCAACTCTACTTGCTGACTTGTGAAAAAATGTTTTGTCTATCATTTTCTGAAATAGACATATTATAGTTTTCCACCTCACTATAGATAGATGTTAATTTCTTCTTGCATTTCTAACATCTTTTGTTTTTTGAATTCTGAAGTTCTCCGCTGAGTGAATAAAGGTTCTTGACACTCATATTTTGTTAGTAAATTACAACTTTTATTATTTGGAAATAGACTTTTTTCCCTTTAATGTTTCAGGTATCTTTTGTAAATGGCATATAGGTAATTCCTCCTCCCCTTATTGGAGGGGGGTAAGTTTCACGACCACCCCCAGTGGGTGCCTGGAGCCCTGGATAGCACTGAACCTGCTTGCCAGTCAATTGGAACACATTTCTGTTCATTTCCTCCACCCTATATTTGATGCTTTTTCCATCCTAACTAAGCGCTTATCACACGCCGTGGTGTAACTTTTACAGTTTGAAGTGCAACAGCAAAACTAGTGTGAATTTCTTATTCCTTCTTCACAATTTCATGGATAAAAGATTTGTTCTTACACAGATCTTAGCGACTTCAGCATACTATTTTTTTCATTCCTTATTAAGTCGAGAATTTTCACCTTTTCACTCCGAGGAAGCATTTTATGACTTTTCTTTGGCATATATGAGTTGCCGGCATTACTAGTGTTATAAAATAAAACAAAATAATAAAATAAAATAAAATGTTCCTTGGATACAAGCACTGCAAGATCATGCTGTCTGTCTGATAATCGAGACAGCTACTAAGTGACAAAAGAACATGTGGTGACTATAGAGTGAATTCAGGGACAAAGGGGCTATTCATATTCCGGGCGGGATGGAGGGGAGTGGCGCAAGATTTCTTCACGCCATTCAAAAAGGCATGCAACTTATGAATTGTTGATTTCTGGAATTTTCCACTTAAAAATTTCAGACCATGCTTGACTATAGGTAATTGAAACCTCAGAAAGCCAAACCAGGGAGAAGCAGGAATAACTACAATTAGATTCTTTGTAACCCAAATCAGGACTAGGCTTTTAAATAAAATAACTTAATTCATTCACATTTATCACTGTTAGTTTATTAAAATATGTTCCTGTTATCTTGATACATGTTTTCCACTTAGGTTGCTTTTTTCACTGTTTACTTTTTTTCTTTTTCTTGTCTTTTGATGGATTGATCAAGTTCTCTTATTCTATTTGTTTTTCCTTCAAGGGTTGGCAAAGTTATGTATTTCAATTATTTACAGGGTCAAGTTAGATTTTTAACTCCCATGGTTTTATTAATAGATGCTTTCTATTGGTATCTAGAATTAATCTATCTTTAAGTTGCAGGAGAGGCTAAGTTTTACCTCTATTCTTTTAGGCCTTTTGGCTTATCCTGAACATTAAATTAATACAAGATCTTCACGGGAGACAAGCACATAGATTGGCATAAATAAATGAAGAGCCTTCATAAGGAAATGAAGGAGCAAAGAAGTGGTGAACTTACATACTAGGGTGAACAGAGAGAGGCAATTGTGGAAAGTTACCAGACTATGTGGGGAGGCTAAAGGAAGATAATAATTATTTTAGCAAAGTCTGTTTATATAGAATTCTCTTGGCTATGGACTCCATGTTGAAGAACGGGGTTTTTTGGTTTTTGCTTTTTGTTTTTTTCTCATACAGGGAGGACGTCTTACATGGGAGTTTTTAATTCTCCTATTTCCAGGCAGAAAAAGAGGGATTGGAATGCCTGTCTGGCATCTGCTATTTTTCCAATGTTTTTAGCTCAAAATAATCTGTATACCAAAGTGGCATATTTTGAGGTGGCATATTTTGCCGCCCTTTAATATTTTCTCATTAACACTCTCTGATTTCCTCCTTTTTCCACTGTGACCTCATATTGTATTAGAATCCAGGTCTTTCTCTGTTGCTAGAGTGCAGTGGCATGATCGCAGCTCACTGCAACTTTCAATTCCTGGGCTTAAGCAACCCTCCAGCCTCAGTCTCCTGTGTAGTTGGGACTACAGGTGCATGCCACTCTGCAGAAACAGTCTAGTTAGGGCACTGCTCCTTGGTAGATGCCACCTCAGATTCAGGTGCTGGGTAGAACAGCTAGTGGCTAATTTTTTTAAATATTATTTATTTAATTAATTTTGTTATTATTGTTCTTGACATTATTATTATTATTTGTAAAGATGAGGTTGCTGTGTTGCCCAGGCTGGTTTTAAATTCCTGGCCTCAAGCAATCCTTCTGCCTTGGCCTTCCAAAGTGCTGGGATCACAGGTGTGAGAGTGGCTCACTGCACCCAGCTTTGCACACACACCCCTTCTTGTATCCCACATTATCCTTTTATTTGGAGTACTTTTTATCATTGTTGTCTTGTTCTAGTACATTTTTTGAGTACAGTAATCATTTTATAGATAACATACTTATGGCAAAACTTCTGTGTCTTTGTATGTTCAAAAATGACTCAATGCTGGGCGTCACCTGTGGCTCAGTCGGTAAGGCCCTGGCCCCATATACCAAGGGTGGCAGGTTCAAACCCAGCCCCAGCCAAACTACAACAACAAAAAAATAGCCAGGCATTGTGGCGGGCCCCTGTGGTCCCAGCTACTTGTGAGACTGAGGCAAGAGAATCACCTAAGCCCAGAAGTTGGAGGTGGTGGTGAGCAGTGTGATGCCATAGCACTCTACCAAGGGCAATAAAGTGAGACTGTCTCCCTAAAAAAAAAAAACAAAAACAAACAACAACAAAAAAACTCAATATAATTATGAGTTTTAAGTATTAAGCTTTCACACTTAATATAATTATGCCTCATTATAGACCTTGAGCTTCAAAATGGCTTTCCTACTCAAACTTCTGATGATATTGCTCTGGAGTCTTCAGCATCCAGGACTATTTATATATATTTATATGCATCAAAAAATAGCTGGGCGTTGTGGTGGGCGCCTGTAGTCCCAGCTACTTGGGAGGCTGAGGCAGGAGAATCGCCTAATCCCAGGAGTTGGAGGTTGCTGTGAGCTGTGACGTGACAGCACTCTACTGAGAACAGCAAAGTGAGACTGTCTCTAAAAAAAACATAAAAAATAAAATTCTTCATATTGTATAAATCCTTTTGTATATTTCCTATTTACTTTTTCCTTTCTATTTAAAATTTTGTGAGTTTCATACCTTCATCTTTCAATTCATTAATTTTATTTCACATTATATAAATTCCATTGATCATTCATTCAACAAATATTATTGAGTTTTTACTGTGCCAGGCATTGTTCTAAGTGTTGGTATTCAGTGGTGAACAAAGTCCTCTTATTGGATTCTTATTTTCCAAAAAAAACTCTTTTATTCTCTGGCTGTTCTTGGGGTATGTACGCAAAATATTATCAAATATTCACGAGTATACCACATGAACTCTTTTTCTCTCTCACTTTTTTTAAAGATAAACATTTTATTCTAATCCCTTTTTCTTCCAGGCCAGGTCTATTTGTTGCCAGACACTCATGCTGTTGATTTTTGTCAATATTTGGTGATCCTGAGTTATATTCTTACTTTCACAAATGAGGTAAGAGGGACTTACTCTTACATGGCAAGAGGGACTTTGCAGATGTATTTAAGGAATTTGAGATGAAGAGATTGTCCTGGACTATCCAGATAGGCCCGCTACATGAATGCTTAAAATTAGAGACCACTTCTCAGCTGTGGTCAGGGAGTTGTGACTATGCGAGAAGGGCCGGAGAGTTGCAGCACTGCAGGCTTTGCAGATGGAAGAGGGCCAAGGACGGAGAAATGTCAGTGGACACAGGCAGCTGGGGAAGGCTCCCTCGTTTCCAGCAAGGAGTGTGTTCTGCTGACCTAGACTGTGGCCCTTTAGGACCTGTGTGAGACTTCTGTTCTACAGAACTGCAAGATAGTACATGTGTGTTGTGTTAAGCTGCTAACTGTGTGGTGGTTTGTTATGGTGGTGATAGAAGCCAACATACACCTGCACACGCTGTATTCCCCAGCCATGGTGCTGAAGGAAGGAGGTTTCGCTCTGGTGCAAATCTGTACAGAGCTGCCCTGTCTTGTCCTAACACTTCCTCCTGTGCCTACACCTGCTAGGCTCCACTCCTCCCCCTCAGGTTGAATGCTAGTGATGTGCTCTTTCTGCCAGTTTAGGGGAAGGCCACGGGCCCCATGTTCTGAACATAGCTTTTAAATAAATTATCCTGACGGTTGATGCAGAGCCCTCTTCTGTGTTATTTTAATTGTCCCTCTGAGTTTGGAATCTCACTGGAGATTTTCTCTGTCTCTCTCATCTGCCCATCATTTTAATTATTTACTTGGTTCATTTTCTGCAGCCAATGTGGGAACGTGGTTTTTTTTTTTTTTCTCCCACTCTTGTCAATCTTGATTTCATTTAACTTCCATCAACCCGGTATTTCAAAAATGTTCTGATAATGGCACTCTTTCCTCTTTTCCAGGGCTGTGTGGATTTTGCCTTTAAAAACACTTCTCCGGGCTCGGCGCCTGTGGCTCAAATGACTAAGGTGCCAGCCACGTACACCTGAGCTGGCGGGTTCGAATCCAGCCCATGGAACAACAATGACGGTGCAACCAAAAATTGGCCGGGCGTTGTGGCAGGCGCCTGTAGTCCCAGCTACGTGGGAGGCGGAGGCAAGAGACTCGCTTGAGCCCAGGAATTGGAGGTTGCTGTGAGCTGTGATGCCACGGCATTCTATCCAGGGTGACAGCTTGAGGCTCTGTCTCAAAAAAAAGAAAAACACTCTCCCCTTATTGTAAAAAACAAAATGGGTAGAAGGGTACATGACATTATGATCTCAGTTCATCTGAAGCCAATCGTTGCTTTTGATTTAGACTGGTTGTTCTGTAGCTGGGGCTCAGACAGAATCCAGAGGACTAGCATGTTCCCAGGAGAGTGGGCGGTGGGGCCCAGTGTCAGCAGCGGGCAGTGGGAGTGCAGATGACAGGGCATGGGCTGAGGACATGGGCTGAGCAGTGGGCGGTCCGGGAGGAAGCAGAGGTTGGGAGGATTGGGCTGGTGTCACAGAAGCCTTTAATAGAGAAAGACAGGCCTAGTTTCAAATCCTGATTTTTTCCCCTTGCCAAACATGTAAGCTTGAGTGAGGTTAGTCTCTTGGGGCTTCAGTTCTTTCATGTGTAAAACACCATCTATCACAAGGTGTCTGCAGGATTATAGGAGACAACGTCGATAAAGTTCTTACCATAGGCTTGGCGTATAAAACTCTTGAATATCTCCTGAGTGCATTTTCATGGATTAATCTTGTTTAATCCTGGTTATTAAGCCTATTACACAGATCAGGAAACTGAGGAATAGAGAATCTGAGTAAGCTGCTTAAGATTATAGCCATTAAGTGGCAGAGAAGGATTTGAACCTAAAGGCCTGGCTCTGTCGTCTCTGCACATGAACACAGGGCTGCTGACCCTCCTGCAGGCGAGCGCAGCGGGCTGACTGCTCCTTTCTAGATTTTAGATTTCCTGTGAAGTTTTGGGGTAGGAGCCAGCTTCATTTTATGATTTGGGATGGTATTGAGTCAATAAGAGAGAATAAATGGGCCCAGTAATAGGCAAGCCGGAGCTAGCCAGTCATTATAGTTTATTGTGTTTTTTTACTGGCTTGATTGCTTTTACAATGTATTCATTTTTGTGGAGGTAACATTTACATAACAGTAAAGTGAACAAACAGAAGGCGTACAGCTCAATGAATTTGTACATGTGTATGTATATACCTTCTATCACTATCCAGATCAAGACATAGACAGTTTGTGCCCCCTGCCCATCAGTACCTGACCAAAGGTGACTGCTGTGTCAGCCTCTATCCCTACGGCAGGTTTAGTCTGTTTTTGACCTTCATAAAATGGAACACAACGATTTTTGCTCTTTGGCATTTGGTTTCTTTCCATCATGCTGTTTCTTACTTTGATAAAGAACAAAATGCTTTATGAGCCATCAACTGGCCAGCAGATGACCACGTTCCATGATCAGAGAGCTAAGATCTCACAGCCTGACCTCCAAGGGCTCTGGAAACATGTCCAATCCTTGGTGCCTCTGAGTAGCCAGCAGTGGGAGATGGCGATGAAGAGAAAAACCAGACGGGGTGGGGCTGTCATCCGCTCTGACACCTGGGGAAGGCTCTCAGGACTCCCTGGGCCCTAAGGGAGAGTATTCTTGGACTATGTAGTATTTCTCTTGCTGTGTGGTTCCTCATGAGTCAGGTTTTAAAATGGGACCTTCACTAAGGTTTGGCCAAGGGTGGCACATTCCTAGCCCTTTTGCAACTCAGGTGGAGTAGAAAACTGACTTGCTCTCCGCACTTGGTTGTAAAATGTACAGACGTCCCCCAGCCTCTGGGACCTCGTCATATTGGGAGAGCAGCACATCTGTCTCCCCTAGGAAGCAATGGGTTTCCATAGCCTCCCTTCTACTTCTTTTCTTGAAGAGCCAAGAACTCTCAAAAGTCCTGGCTGGGCTTTTCCCAGGATAGCTAATGGAACATAAAGAAGCTCTTAAAGCTGTTACACTTGAGGGCCCTGATCTTCAGCACAGAAGGCCAGATCGGTTTCCAGAGAGGAAAAGAAGGGAAAATCACCCTTCCCTTCTATCAAATTAGTCTCCAGTAGAAATAAGAACTGCCCAGGCACAGTGGCTCATGCTGGTAATCCTAGCACTCTGAGAGGCCAAGGCAGGAGGATGGCTTGAAGCTAAAAGTTTGAGATAAGTCTGAGTAAGGGGGGACCCCATCTCTACTGAAAATAGACAACTTAGCTGGGCATGGTGGTGTGTGCCTGTAGTTTCAGCTACTTGGGAGGCTGAGGCAGGAGGATTGCTTGAGCTCAGTAGTTGAAGCTGCAGTGAGCTATGATGACACTGCACTCTAGCTGAGCAACAGAGCAAGACCTTGTCAAAAGACAGGAAGAAAGAGGCTGGGCATGGTGGCTCATGCCTGTAATCACAGCACTTGGGAGGCTGAGATGGGTGGATCACCTGAGCTCACAGGTTCAAGACCAGCCTGAGTTAGAGCAAAACTCCATCTCTAAAAACATAGCCAGGCGTTGTGGTGGGTGTCTGTAGTCCCATCTACTTGGGGAGCTGAGCCAAGAGATTTGCTTCAGCCCAAGACTTAGAGGTTGCTGTGTGTTATGATACCAGAGCACTCAACTGGAACGACAAAGTGAGACTCTGTCTCAAAAAAAAAAAAAAAAAAAAAAGAGGCTCGGCGCCTGTGGCTCAACCGGCTAAGGTGCTAGCCGTGCACACCTGAGCTCGAGGGTTTAAATCCAGCCTGGTCCACCAAACAACAATGACGGCTGCAACCAAAAAACGGCCGGGCGTTGTGGCGAGTGCCTGTAATCCCAGCGACTTGGGAGGCGGAGGCAGGGGACTCGCTTGAGCCCAGGAATTGGAGGTTGCTGTGAGCTGTGATGCCACAGCACTCTACCCAGGGTGACAGCTTGAGGCTCTGTCTCAAAAAAAAAAAAGAAAAAAGAAAGGAAGGAAGTGGGGGAGAGGGAGGGAGGGAAAAGAAAAAAAAAGCCAAAAAAAAAAAAAGAAAGAAAAAGAACAGTGCACAAATTCCTACACCAAAATTCTGTTCTGCCCCACAGCACCCAATTCCAACCCCCCCACCTGCGACTAATCTGGAGGAAACCTGTCAAAATGAGCATGCAGTCCTGTCCGTCCCAGTTCCTTCTACAGCAAATGGTGCACGAAGACATGGTAGAGAGTAAATGAAATGAGCCACTGTGAAGCTTCATATTTAGGGTCCCAATATGTGTATTTTCTTTTTTCTTCTATAAGAGGAATTGTCTGCTTTCGTGGAATTATGAAGATCAGAATTGGTGGGCCCAGGTTACAGGGGTCTGAAAACAGAGTTCAAGGTTGGCGTGGGAGGAGCAGCTGGAGCTCACAGGGGCTCTCTACCTTTTTATGGTTCTGAGCAGGTGAGGGGTATAATGTAGGTCCTGAGCAGCACCTTTGCATTCTCAATGATGGTGCCCAACCTGGCAGATCTTTAGAATTACATGGAGAATGTTTAAAAAAGCCCTACCTCAGCCCCTTATGGCCCCTCCCTCACCCTGTAAGAATCTGATGCAGTAGGGCTGGGGGAAATGAAAATGTGTATTTTTATCTCAGTGGGGTGAGGCATAAAAAGAGTAGTGCAGGCTGGGTGTGGTGGCTCATGCCTGTTATCCCAGCACTTGGGAGGCCAAGGAAGGTGGATTGCTGAGCTCCCGGGTTCAGGACCAGCCTGAGCCAGACCAAGACCTCGTCTCTAAAAATAGCCGTGTGTTGTAGTTGGGCGCCTGTAGTCCCAGCTAGTCTGGAAGCTAAGGCAAGAGAATCGCTTGAGCCCAAGAGTTTGAGGTCTCTATGAACTATGACACCATGGCACTCTACCAAGGTGTCTACTCTGACAAAATGAGACTCTGTCTCAAAAAAAAAAAAAAAAAAAAAAAGAGTAGTACTGGGGAAGCCAAGCCATCTCGACTTTCCAGAAGGCAAAATACTTCTGTGAAACTGTTGAAATCTCATAAACCTTGTTACATCATAAAGCTTGTCTTGATTTTTCTTTTCTGTGACAAAATTTTCATCAAGGTAGAAGATCAAAACCTACCAGCACCTTACTCATGTAATACACACCATCCTCATCCCTAAATGCATTAGCCAGGCTGTACTTTTAATTGGGAACTTTTTTATAATTAAAGTAGTAAACCAGAAACATTTAAAATCTCTTTTCTTCTCTGCATTCCCTCCTTAGCTCCAGGTACTGAAGGGCTATAAATACCCACCTTCCCTAAGAGGCAACCCCTATGCATTCTGATGAGAGACCATGGGCACGATAGGCCTTGAGGACTATGGGCTGGTAGCTGAGAGTGTCTCCTGGAAGTGGCTTGATCAGATTTCTTTCCTAACTACTGCATTGCATCAGCACAGCAAGAGAATGAGAATTAGACTTTTGATGGAAGGAGGTTTTGGGGGATCAAAGCATTGGACATTGTGCAGAGACAGCAGAAATGAAAGAGCCTCAAGGAAGTCAGGAGCCAGGAGAGCACCGTAAGGCTAGGTAGGAGATGAAGAAGGTTCCAGAAAGTAATAAGATGATAGAGGCAGAAAGATCCAAAAAATAAGCATTACTTCCTTCAGCCTCTAACTTATGGTCCTTGCCGGCCCATTCCCATTCTACCTTTCCCTCAACCTCATCCCTTTATCCGGGGCAACAAAAAATTAAAAACTTAGCCAGG
This sequence comes from Perodicticus potto, assembly GCA_963574655.1. Taxonomy (NCBI): domain Eukaryota; kingdom Metazoa; phylum Chordata; class Mammalia; order Primates; family Lorisidae; genus Perodicticus; species Perodicticus potto. The sequence goes on along the minus strand of CAUYRH010167073.1, from coordinate 8,450 downwards.
CATGGTGGTTCATGCCTCTAGTCCCAGCTGCTCAGGAAACTGAGGTAGGAAGATTGCTTGAGTCCAGGAATTTGAGGTTATAGTGAGTTATGATGATGCCATTGCGTTCGAGCCTGTGTGACAGGCTATCTCAAAAATTATTAGTTATTAATAATTAATTAATCTCCCTGTGAGCTCCCCAAAACCTTGTTCTTATCTCATCTTGGTAGAAGTGAGAACCAAAATAGCTTCTTTAGCAATAGTCTCAAAATGACTCAAAATAGAAGTCTAGGAGAGGCCGAGTTATAATCACAAAAATACCTAGATACAGATTACAATTCTGTACTGTAGTGTTAGATCTTTATTGAAGCCATGCTCATGGATCTTTTGCACACAATCTGGAGCCTGGAAGATATTTTCATCACTTGTATTTTTGAAAAAGTTTGCATACTATCTATGCTGTTTGAGAGGGAGGGTGTTGCTTTTTTTTATATACAGTTGAGATACTGAAGTCAGATTGAAACAAAATTGACTTACTGCTAAGAGATTTGATTTTTAAAATTTTTTCTCTCAGCTCGGCGCCTGTGGCTCAAGCAGCTAAGGTGCCAGCCACATACACCTGAGCTGGCGGGTTTGAATCCAGCCCAGACCCGCCAAACAATGACGGCTGCAACCAAAAAATAGCCGATGCGTTGTGGTGGGCGCCTGTAGTCCCAGCTACTTGAGAGGCGGAGGCAGGAGAATCACTTGAACCCAGGAGTTGGAGGCTGCTGTGAACTGTGATACCATGGCACTCTACCCAGGGTGACTGCTTGAGGCTGTCTCAAAAAAAAAAAAAAAAAAAAAAAGAAAAGAAAAAAATTTTTTCTTTCATATATGGCAAGAAAATAACATCCAAACATGAAGTTTCTTGATTCTAAGTGTCTCAAGTTTCTACCTTTACAAATGAAAATGAAGAGGAAGTACTGAAAGTGAGTAAATAACTAAGACTTCAGACACCAACTTTAGCAGCCCTATGCAGTAAAACATTACTAATATTTTATTTTTGTCTAAACAACTTTGCTTAGGACCTCATGGGCTAGAATTAACCCTCTATTGCCTATAAACACATGTCGATGGGATTAAGTTACTGTATTTGAGGGTGCTTAGTTTAGCAAGGCTACCTTATCTGTATTTTCTTATAAACACAATGCAGCTCGCAGGAGTTCTCACTCCCAGACCATTGTTGTGAGTCTTCCCTTGAGATGTCCTTGAGTGGTCCACTCTAAAGAAGCAGGTGGCTCATTCCTGGGAGACCAAGAAGTGCATCACTGACCACTTCCTGCCCTGGATCCTCACATCCAAGTAGAAGTCCATTGGCCCAAATGGGTAACTGAGTCAGGCAGAATTATTCACCTGACTTTTCCTATTTTTACTCATTTCTCATCTCTTGCTAAATAATCAAATACGTAAAAATTGTTGTTTCAAAATAAAAAAAAAATTGGAAGAATTGTGTAATGAACGCCCAGGGTCATATCACCCAACTTCCCAGTTGTTATTCACAGCCAGGCAGGACCTACCCTCACTTCCCCACTTCTACTAGATTATTTTGAGGCATTTGAGGTAAATCTCAAATATCATTTCTGCTATAAATATTTTAGCATGTGTCTCTAAAAAGTACATACTCTTAAAAAAAGTAACCACTTCTTTCTAAAATTTCAGCATCAAAAAATAAAAATAATACAAATAAAAAAAACCCCACAATACCTTTATCACTTTATTGTGAAAATATTGATGATAATTTTTTGACATCGTCAAATATCCAGTCAGTTTAAATTTCTTCAGTCATTTCATAAGTGTCCCTTTACAATAGGTGTGTTTGAATCAGAACCGAACAACTAGACTCCAACATTGCCTCTGTTTTTTAGGCAGGGTCTCACTCTGTTGGTCAGGCTGGAGTAGAGTGGTGTGATCACAGCTCACTGTAACCTTGAACTCCTAGGCTCAAGCAATCTTGCTGCAGCCTCCTGAGTAGCTGGGAGTATAGGCATGTGCCACTAAACGTGGCTAATTTTTTTTTTTAAGCTGTAGAGATGAGGTTTCACTGTGCTGCCCAGCTGTTCTCAAACTCCTGGCCTCAAGTGATCCTCCCACTTTGGGATTACAGGCATGAACCACCATGCCGGGCCTGAATTTCTTATGTGTATATTAATCCATAATGCGTCTTCTCTTTTTTATTCTATTTACTGAAGCCGGGTCATTTGTCCTATGGAGTCTGGATTTTGCTGATTACACTTCCATGGTTTAATAAGTTCTTCTGTTCCCTGCACTTCTTGAAATCTGGGTGTTAAATTTAGAAGTTTAATCTGATTTGATGGGGTTTGGGGCAAGGACAGTTCATACGTGGCATTGTATACTTCCATAGGAAGGCGATCCAGTTTCTTTGTGTGTGTGATGTTAGCAGCACTTAATTAACATTGTCTAGATTTTCTTTCTTTATTTCTGACCAGCCCTCAACCCCCCACCCATCAAGCTACATACCTCTTCAGACCCGCCTGCTCACACATCCCCTCCTTTGTACTGTTTCAACTGATTAGAACAGCACTTGATTGTAAACTCATTTCACGCATAACCTTTTAGGAAAATAATCAGAAGGCCCCATTAACCTTCAGTATTTGTAATAGAGATTTTCTGATTCCCACCTATGGTGGCTATTGTTGGCCGTGTCTACTCAGTTATCATTCCTCCTACCTTCTTATGTGCTGGTGGACCCCACCTTCCCCCCGCTTTTTTTTTTTTGAGACAGAGTCTCACTATGTCGCCCTTGGTAGGCGTCACAGCTCGCAGCAACCTCAAACTTTTGGGCTCAAGAGATTCTCTTGCCTCAGTCTCCCAAGTAGCTGGGACTACAGGCGACTGCCACAACACCTGGCTGTTTTTTTGTTGCAGTTGTCATTGTCGTTTAGCTGGCCCAGGCTGGGTTTGAACCCGCCAGCCTCGGTGTATGTGGCTGGCGCCGTAACCACTGTACATAACTACAGGCACGGAGCCCCACCTCCCTCTTTAAGGCCTGACCAGCCCCTGACTGTATGAAGCCTGGGTGGTCTCTGGGAAACTTTCTCCACAACATAAGAAGGATACTGTCATCCTTGTGCCTTGAGATGATGTTACTGGAGCTGCAGTGTCCTTATTGCCCACAGGGACAAGCTTGAGGATAAAAACTAACATGCCCAGGATGATGTGTTGGAAATATGGGGAGTCCAGGTCCTCAGTAAGTCACGGAGCCACTGAATTATTAAATAGGAGAATCAGGATTTCTGAATATCCTTCTTTGCAACAAACAGTCCCCAAGTTTCAAACCGAATGTACAAGTTGAGCAGGAGGAGACAATCTGGAAAGGCCCAGCCTCCAGACTGCTTATTACGTGAGATAGGAATTGAATCCACTTTTAGTTAATCCCTCGCAGCTACAAACAACAGAGACATTAGGTACATCCCAGTGAAGATCTTTTATGTTTCTGATTACTATTTAAAGCCCTGATGTAGGGAAAAAATAGCCTATCGAATTTAACCTTGAGTTTCTCATTAAATCAAACTCTTCCTATCCACTCTAATGGAGCTAAAACAATGATTCTGATTGCAGAAAGTATCAAATCATCAAAATTAACCTATGTCGTATTTCCAATAAAATCAGCTTTTGATACGGTATAAGTTGAAAAAGCACCCAGCAACTTAAAAGTGGAGATGGAGGCTTGGACACTTCTATGTTGGTGATAAACATAGGAACTGAAATATTTTCCAAGGATTATTCTCAAAGTACATAACTGAGAGTTGATTTTGAGTGTTGGCAATAAAAGGAAACTTTTCTGCTATTACATTATGCCGGACATAACATTCTGATTAAGTAGGAGAATTGGAACTTCCAAATCTGTTCCTTTGCAACAAAACAGTTCCTGAGTTTCAAATTGAATATACAAGATTAGCAGGCAGAGTGATGATGATTCAATCGAAAAAGAAAGTATGTTTGAAATCTGTTCAAGAAGCAGCCATTTAAAAACAAACAAAAAAAAGCAGCAGCCATAGAAGTGGAAAAGCAAAGGACAACCCACAACTATCTGTCCTGTTCTTTGTCCTGCTTGTATTTCACATTCCCAGACAATGCAGTTTGGAAGCAAAGTACCATTGTTTTTTGCACCTTTGTCCTTGCAGACAACCAGGTGATGACAGCAGTGGATTCCAGGAAACTCTGGTAACCACCCTCCTTTGTCTTGTGTGAGGAAGCTCTGGCTCACAGTGGGTGACATCAGCAGACTTCCCACCCACGCCCCTGATCCCTCAGCTCACAGAGGCACATTGTTAACGACTTTCACTCCAAACAGCTGCTGGCTCCTGCTGGCTTCATTCACTGTGAAGAAGGCTCACCCATCCCAGATTTCAAACAGTCTATCCTATCACGAGATCTCGAGTGAGCCCACCTGCCGTGGTGCCTGATCAGGAAAGTATGACCATCACCTACCGCAGCTATAGCACAATGCCTCCCGCCTTCTCCACCTACATGGAGGTGGTTTCCATCCAATTGTGTCATCGTTTTGGATGTCTCTTTAGGTGGTGTCCCTTCTCCTTTGCCCAGTAGACAAAATTTCCCATGTGTCTTCAGTAAAAAAAAAAAAAATACTCTCTCTTTAGGGATCATGCCTTGGTGGGATTTCAGTCAGTCGACGAAGTGGTACTACAGTCAGACAAAGTAAGGCCAGAACCTATTTCCCCATGAAAAGCTAACGGATCAGAATTCCAAGTGAGTTAAATGCCCATCATCACAATGATGTTCAAAGCCTTAAAAAAGGCATAAAGCAATGGATTCAAGCAGCTCGACAAAACTTGTCTTGGAAAATCTCTGAATGGAAGAAGGAAGGGTTAGGATTCAGTTTTAGAGATAAGAGCAAAGAACAACTTCGAAGTCCCCTGGAGGAAGGCTTGCTGTCCACATGTGGTGGAGCCGGCCATGGGCTCGTTTACTCTGACACTGTGGCTTGGATGACTGGAGCAGAGAACATTCTAGTATCTCCGGGATCTTCTATGGTACTTAACCCTGTGAGCCATGTACCCCAGAGGTACTCAGGAGATAGATACTTGTGGCCCCACTTTGACAGGTGACCTTTACGTGGCTCTAATGTGTTTGCCACATTAGAGTCACACATTTGCAGCCATCTTTCTGGCCCAGAGTTTTAAAGCATGCTTGAAATGCCACAAAGAATGTTTGTGGTTTAGAATACTTTTTCAAGGAGGTAGGGCTTTGATTTTTCTGGATTTATTTATTTATTTTTTAAATCTATGTAGCAAGAATGTTAGAAATAAAATTTAGGAGAGGATGGACAATCCCAGGTTTAAGGGATTGGTAATGGCTTTGGACAGCTGAATAAATAACATATATTCATCTGGCTCTCGGGGCCTTACTTACCCAAGCCGTTTTACAATGACCAGGTGTTTATATAGACACATCTTTCTATGAAGTAGTCAAACTATAAACAGAGTGAATCCTGACTGATAATTATGTCTTAAAATATATATATATATATAAATTACATACATCTAAAATGAAAAGAAAGAAACAAACAAAAATTACATACATCTATGTACATGAAAGAAAATAGATAAGAAGCACCACCATCATTTTCCCAGTCGAAATGTCTTTTGTCTCTGTCTTTAGAAGCACAGGGCCCAGGGTAGGGGGCAGATCTGGGCTGTGCACTGCCACTTGGCATATGCTGTGCTTTCAACCCATCCTAATTATGGGCTCTGCTGAGGTCTGTCCTGCACACGTAACTGCGGTGCTGGGAGAGGGCGCGGAACTCGCTGCACCCCATGCACAATTCAAATACGACTCCAGTGGTTTGCACAGAGTGGTAAGTGCTGTCCATGCTTGCTGAGCAACTAAAGCATCACATCTTCTTTTAGCAGTATTTGTGAATAGTCTAGCTCCTCCTTCATGTTTGTAAGTTCCTTGGGTCAAGAATTAGATCTTATGCACAGTAGTACCTCTTAGTGAACACTTACATTTGAATTGTGCATGGGGTTCGTAGTGTTTGTGGCTGAGTGAGTGGGGGAAGGCCATGTTCATGAATGCCACAGGGTGGATGGGCCTGCATGGCTGACCTTCACACCCACCTCACCAGGCCTGCCTTCTTAACAGAAATACTCTCCCACTTCTTTTTGTGGCCTCACAGATTCATGGTAAGAATTGGAAAGGGAGGGGTGGCCGAACTAGGATTACCCGTGTAATCCTAGCATTCTGGGAGGCTGAGGTGGGTGGATTGCCTGAGCTCATGAGGCCTGAGCAAGAGTGACACCCATTTCTACTGAAAATGGAAAAACTAGCCAGGAATCATGGCAGGCACCTGTAGTCCCAGCTACTTGGGAGGCTGAGGCAAGAAGATTACTTGAGCCCAAGAGTTTGAGGTTGCTTTGAGCTATGCTGCTATAGCACTCTATCCAGGGCTACAGAGTGAGACTCAGTCTCAAAAAAAAAAAAGAAAAAGAAAGAAAGAGAGAAAAAAGAGTTGGAAAGGAGGCTGGGTGTGGTGGTGGGCATCTGTAATTCCAGCTGCTGAGGAAGCCCAGGCAGGAGGTTCACTTGAGGCCACAAATTTGAGATCAATCTGGGCAACACAGCAAGACACCAAATATTTAAAAAGAAGGGCTTAGGGCTCGGGGCATGTAACTCAAGTGACTAAGGCGCCAGTCACATACACCAGAGCTGGTGGGTTCAAATCCAGCGCAGGCCTGCCAAACGACAATGACAACTGCAACCAAAAAATAGCTGGGCGTTGTGGCGGGCGCCTGTAATCCCAGCTACTTGGGAGGTTGAGGCAACAGAATCACTTAAGCTAGGAGTTGGAGGTTGCTGTGAGCTGTGATGCCACAGGACTCTACCCAGGGCAACAGCTTGAGGCTCTGTCACAAAACGAATCAATCAATCAATAAATAAAATAAAAAGGAGGGCTTGGGGTGGCAAAGGACCTGAGAGATTGTTTAGGCTAAATCTTTTATTTTATAGGTAAAAAATTAGGGTTGAGCAAGATGCAGTGACTTGCTAAGTCTTCTCAGCAAAGCCAAGAAAAAATTTGAGTCTCCTTGAAAGTCATTTTTCTTTCTGAAATATTTTTAAATGCTATCTAAAATGTCTTAATTTCACTGCTATATATATGTCTTCAAATAGTTGCTATAATCAGACACTTCTCAAGAAAACTCTAAGAGCTTTTAGTTATTTCCCATATGACACATTTCAGGATATTACATAAGAAGGTCTCACCAAGACACCAAGGTAAAATATATATGACGAGCCAAAGACAGGTGCCAGAAAAAGATAAGACATCTTCAAAGAGATTTTCCAAAGAGTGGTGACGTGACTCAAATCTTCTCTGCCTACCTTCTCAGTGAACCGCTGGTGGGGCTCTGAAGGGGTCAACAATTACTACCTCCCTTCCCCTTCCAGGGTCTGAACAACCTGGAAAACAAAATGAAAGGGAGCAGATAGAGCAAAATTATCATGTTCATTACCCAGAGAAGCAAAGCTGGAGGGCGGGGCTTGGTGTGGCCGCAAAGTGGGGCTGTTCTCTGAGCCCCAGTGTCCCCAACCTTCTTGCAGGCCAGGGCCACAGGAGGATGGGAGGCCCGGAGTGTCAGAGCTAGTGTGACTCTCCCGGGGACAGGGGACAGCCATTCTGCACAGCAAAGACTCAGGGGAGTAAAGATTGGGAGGGATACTGAGAGAGGCTTTCTCAGCAAGAGGGGAGCGTCCAAGCCCTACCCGCCCCAGTGGCTTCCCCGAGGAGAGGGCTTCCTGGGGTTTTGCCCCTGCCCTGCCAGTGCTGGGACTGGCGTTTGGCTCCCTCCTAGAAAAGAGAGTTAACTCCCTCAAAAATAGGGTTCTGCCCACAAAGGATAGGTGACTGGATGGGATGGGTCAGGGTTATGTTGAGAGAGACAGACCAGAAACTTAGCTGCTGTCCAACAGGGCCACCTAGAGGGGCTATTCGGCATCAGCGAGAAGACACCGAGAGTTCTGAGGCTGAGCTAATCAAGGCAACTGCAGGGGAGTGGTCCCCAGCAACTGGGGGGTGCAGGAGGAGGCAGGGAGGGCATCTCTGAAGACCCCATGAAAGGATCCCACCCAAGGAAGAGGCAACTTTAAATGTCACAGCCCAGGTTAGAGAGAAGCCACCTTATGAGACACGAGTTAATTAGAATTTATCTCCCTCTCCACACACCCCCTTCTCTTCCCTCCGCCCTCTTGGAGACTGGAACAGCCCACCCCCACCCCCACCCCGTGGTGATTAGAGGAGGGATGCAGAGAGGTGGAGACTGGAACAGCCCACCCCCTCCCCCACCCTGTGGTGGTCAGAGGGATGGAGGCAGAGAGGTGGAGACTGGAACAGCCCACCCCCACCCCGTGGTGGGTAGAGGGATGGAGGCAGAGAGGTGGAGACTGGAACA
>CAUYRH010167072.1:0-18959 GCA_963574655.1 Perodicticus potto | reverse complement strand
AGCTCTTGGGCTTAGGTGATTCTCTTGCCTCAGCCTCCGGAGTAGCTGGGACTACAGGCGCCGGCCACAACGCCCAGCTATTTTTTGATGCAGTTCGGCAGGGCTGGGTTTAAACCTGCAGCCCTCGGTATATGGGGCCGGCACCCTACTCACTGAGCCAAGGTGCCGCCCCCAATTCTTTCTTTCTTTTTTTTTGTACGAAAGGTCTTTATTAGCGGGGGAAGCTGCAGAGCAGCAGTCCGCTGGCGGGGAGCGAGAGAGTGAAACGGGGGACGTGGGGGGAGTGCGACACGGCTGAGACGGGAGGGGGAGAGAGAGAGAGACACTAGACACGCGGGGGAAGGAAGAGAAAAGAGCCCCAATTCTTTCTTTAACAGCATAAACCAGGGTTAAAGCAGAGTTGTTTCTAGATTGCTTTTGTGATTTGAACACTGAAGTCATTACTTCCTAATTTCCAGTTTTATATTTTTCCACTTTTTACTAGAAGCAGTCAGCTAAAGAATATTTGGCTGGCATACAACAGGAAAATACCATGCACAGCAACCAAAGATGTTTGTGGAATGGGAAAACATCAAGGCCCTATAAAAATCAGCAAGGAAAATCTTAGCACAGATCCAATAATGACTTCTATATTTTAACTATAGCTCATTCGAAGTAATCCTGTGTTCTAGAAACAACACCTGTTCATCTTTCCATAGATGTGTTGGAAGTCCAAGCATGAGAATGTAGGAAAAATTTTCCAAGCGAAATCATTATATACTACCAATATTTCATTATGTGAGACATTTTTTGGTATATTTTCATTTTAGGCTTTTGGGAAATAGTGCAGCTTAAGCCACGTAGTGGATAAGTGACTTTTTTCAGGATCAGTGCTTGTTCACACCCCTTTTCTGCCTCGACTTCCTGCTAAGAGTCACTGGAGGGGTCAAGTGAGACTTTAGATAGGACTAGTGTTTGCACTGGATGGAAAATCCCTCTGATGCCACACCCAAGGGGAAGAGGTTAGAGAAGGAGGAATAAAGCCTACCCCAGCGTGTCAGGGGCTGTAACTGTGCTCTGAGCTCTGTAGTATTTAGGGTGCTGTTAGGAGTCTGGGAGAATGGGCAGGGATTGGGCCAGGGGAAGGAGAGTGGCAGGGACTTGGGGACACATCTGATCACCAGCCTGGAGCTATAAATAAGCCTGTTCTAACCAGCCAGGTGTAGTTCCCTTCTGACAATCTGCAGCCCACTGGCAGTTTCCTTCATGTACACAAAAGGAAAAAGTGACACTTGCACTTCTCCTAAAAGAAAGAGTGCTGAGATGGAAGGTGGAGGCAAAGGGCCAGAATTAGAAAGTTATGCATCAATCAAGGTCAGTCAGGCAAGGAAGAAGCAGGCAGGAAAGATACCAACAACTACCAGAATCAAGAACTTAGTGTAAGAAAATCCAAGGCCCACTTGTGGGTTAAGAACCAGGCAAAAGGTCTAACAGAACCAAAATCACTGGCCGCCATTTGCCACCAGTCTCTTCTCTCTCAAATCCATCTTATGCTGCAATTAGATTTTTCTTCCTAAAACACAACTTGGTATATATATCACTCCTGCTCAAACGAGTTTGGATGACTCCTTGTTGCTTAAAGGACCATTTTTCAACTCCTTAGCCAGGTATACAAGAGCTTCAACAATCTGGCCTTAAATAACTTTTCCAACCTTATAATCAATAGCTCTCCTTTCTACTCCTGCTATTTCAGACAAAGTGGTCTTTTTCTATTGTCTGAACAGAATTTGCATTCCTTCTATCTGAGAACCCAGGATGGAAGGATAGGGTCTTATTCTCTGACCTGTTGGCAAGGGAAACCTGGATTGGCGGACCAGGTCGCCACTTACAGCAGTCATTTCTTAGTTCACATCTTACTTAAATTCTTAGCAACATTTGACAGTCTCCTTCTTGAAATATTGATCTCTCTTATTTCTCTTACATCCTCTTAATTATTCTTCACCTGCACTTGCAGCTTTTTCTAAACCCTCACTGGATTTTGCTCTCCTGTTTGACTGGCAACTGCTGAGATATCTTGGAGATCTGCGGAGGCCCAGTTCTTTTTTCTACCTGAGTCATTTACCTGAGTAAATTATTGACCTCAATTTTATCTATTCTCTTACTTCCTGCATCTAGGATGTCATCTCATGGAGAACATACTTCTCCTGCCAAGACTTGGGACTTAGACGTGTAAACTTGCTTTGGGCAATGAGATGTTAGCAGAAGTAAAGGTATATCATGAGCTGGGGTCTTTCTTAAGGCCTTGCGTGTATCCTCTTGCCCTCTTGAGCCCCTGCCATTGCCTGGCTGGCTTGCTGTTCTCAGGAGGATGAGAGACTTGAGAGTAGAGTTGCCTACCTGGCGCACAGATGTGCAGACCGCAGCAGAGACGCCTCGTTTGAACCCCAGCCAATGTATAGATGTGAGCAAAACTGAAGTGGTGTTGTTTTATGCCCCTGAGTGTTGGAAATGGTTATGTGGCAGTAGCAAACCAACATAGCGTTTGTTTATTTGTGGATACCCAAAATAGATCCTTAGCTTTTGACCTTGCTTCATTTGCACTGTAGACTTGCGTACATCCAGCTTGACTGCTTGGGACCTTTGCTCACTGTCATCTCTAACCCAAACGATCCATGATGGAATTCTTTATTTTTGTCCTTAAATCTGCTCTTTCCCATTTAAGTAAATTATACAATCATCCTTCTAGTTGTTCAAGCCAAAAAGCTAGGAGTCGTTCTTGCTTCTCTTTTCCTTCACCTTCTACATTTAATTGATTGGCAAGCCTTGTGGTTTTTTCTGCAGAGCACTGCATATAAATAAAGACACTTTTCTGTATTTTCATCCACATACCATCTCTTGTTTGGAAAACTCTGGTAACCTTTTAATTGGCCTTTCTGCTTTTACTTTGGTTCTTTTTTCAATCCATCCAGCTGGAGGGATCTTGTATCATTTATTTATTTTTGGAGACAGAGTCTTGCTCTGTTGCCTGGGCTACAGTACAGTGGTGTCAAAACTTAAACTCTGGGCTCTAGTGATCCTGCTGCCTCAACCTCCCAAGTAACTGGAACTATAGGCTATAGCACCATGCCTGGCTAATTTTTCTATTTTTTTGTAGAGATGTGTCACACTATGTTGCTCAGGCTGTTCCTAAACTCCTGGCCTCAAGTGATCCTCCCTCATTGGCCTCCTAAAGTGCTAGGATTATAGGTGTAAGCCACTGTGCCCAGCCTAGAGGGCTCTTGTAAATCAAGGCTGGACACAGTGGCTCATGCCTGTAATCCTAGCACTCTGGGAGGCTGAGGTGGGTGGATTGCTTGAGCTCAGGAGTTCGAGACCAAACTGTGCAAGAATGAGACCCTATCTCTAAAAATAGCTGGGGGTTGTGGTGGGCACCTATAGTTCCAGCTACTTAGGAGGCTGAGGTAAGAGGATTGCTTGAGCCCAAGAGTTTGAGGTTGCTGTGAGCTATGACACCACAGCACTTTACCGAGGGTGACAAAGTGAAACTCTTGTCTCAAAAAAGAGAAAAAAAAAAAGTAAATTGGATCATACCATTTCTCTCCAATTACTACTTATCATTACCCAGAATAAAGTCCAACCTCCTGCAAGGTCCTCATGTTCTGGTCCCTGCTAGGCTATTCAAACTTTGTTTCATATCATACTCCAGCCTTACTGGTCTTCTTGCTGTCTGCATTTCAAACACTTCTGGCTTGTTCTAACCTGGGAGACATTGCACTATATCCCTTTAATAAGAATTTTTGCCTTTTATTTACATGACTGCCTTCTCACTGTATAGTTTTCAGTTTAAATAGTACCTTCTCAGAGAGGCCTTCTAGGACTGCTTAATTTTAGGTAGCTACCATGCTCACTATCATATTTTCTAGGTTGAACACAGGCTGCTTCTGCTCCTGACACCCTAGGAGCACTGTTGGCAGACGGTCTCAAACTGTCGGCTCCTTTGGGGATTGCTTCAGCTGTGCAGAGCTGACTTTCCCAAAGCCACACCCCTTCCAGGGTGGCCCCCATCCAATGGTGCATATATAAGCCTGTCCACCTCAGTCTAGGTTTGGGTGACCTTGAAGGGTCATTCCACTTCTGCATTTCTGGTGGGGCTGGCTGAGGCTATTGTCCAGACTGCTTTGCAGCTTGCCTTCCTTTTCTGCCCACTTCCGGTTCTTTCTCCCTCCCACTCTTGTTGATCCCAAAGATACTCTTTGATAAACATTTTGCACGCGAAATTCTGAGTCAAGTGTCGCTTCCTCTACAGCAAAGCATTCTTTCCTTCAGAGTGTTTAAAACTATTTGAAATCATGTTTGTGGGTTTATTGTTTGTTTCTCTTACCAGAATGTGAGTTACATGCATTGTGGGACACTGTCTGACCTCTTCACTCCTGTATTCCCAGTGCCCTGACCATCCTGGCACACTCATCACCATCACCATCATCATCACCACCTAGGATTTATTACATGCCAGGCACTGTTCTAATACTTTACCTATATTAGTCCACTTCATCTTCATGTGGATGAAAGTACAGAAAAGTGTCTTTATTTATGTGCAGTGCTCTGTAGAAAAAACCACAAGGCTGCCAATCAATTAAATGTAGAAGGTGAAGGAAAAGAGCAGCCTGAGATAGACACTACTCTTTAATTTGCAAACTGGGAAACGAAAATATAGAAAGGTTAGTTGGCTAGCCCAGAGTCACAGGACTGGTAAGTGGCAGAACATTATTTGAACCCAGGGTCTGATTCTGTGTACATTCCAATCCACTATACCATTTTTTGGTATCAATTGTTTTTTTAAATGTTTGTTAAATAACTGAATATAGAAAAGGAAGTCATTGTGTATGCTTCTCTAATCTGGGGTTATCATTTAATTATTCATTTTATGAATATTTTTTGAGCACCCACAATTTGCCAGGCAAATCTGAACAAAGCAAATGGGATTCCCCGGCCTCAAAGATCTTATCAAATCTAATGAAACAGAATAGATGATTTATGAAAACATATATATTTACAAATTGTTACTTACTATCCTTGCTATCCAAAATCTTTAAATTCTTTTTCAGGTAACCAGAATACCACCCATACCTGTTCCATAGGGTATACCATCAGGTAACAGAGGCATGATGTCAGCATTTCCTACACTTAGCATTTTGTTTTTAAATGATAGAAGGGCACTCATCAGTTCTCAGTCTTGGCAGGGAGAAGAAGCTGGAGATGATGAAGCTTCTGTTGATGATGGTGGCTTGTTGCAGGCAGAGTTAACTGGCTCCTGTTCTCAGGCCTCAAGTTCTGAGTCTTTCCAGCAAATGATCCAGAGGCCCAGGAGGAAGAGAGAGATTTGGGGGGAACCAGAGTCACTGGCTGCCCTGCAGACTGAGGAAGCAAGTGCTAAGGAGGACGTGCTTTGGGATGATGAGGAAGCCCAGACTCTGGGGTTTGGACTGGGCCTGCACTTTGGATCTGTCACTTACTATCTGTGTACGACTGTGTAAGTCTGCCTACTTACGTGAGCTCCCTTTTCCTCGTGTGTAGAATGGAATAATAAGAGCACCTGCCTCAGAGGGCAGCAAATTGTAAAGATAGCATGAATGAAGCAGATCTCAGTGACAACTGCATTTAGATTTCAGTCTAAATGAGTCATGTGAGTCATCGCAGTTGTTCTCGTCCCTCTGCGTAGTGAGATTCGAAAGCTGAGAAGTTGGTGATAGACCCAGTTCAAATCCTCTTCTCCTTAGTGTTTCCCACAGTCTCTCGTCAGCGCTTCCTTGCACTTATTTGTGCTTTACTCATAGCGCGTCTCCTGGGGCAAGGTATCATTGCTCGCTTGTGTTTTCTCCCCAATCAGACCTCTGTTGGCTAGTACTTGAATTGTATTCATCTTCCCTCCACTTTCACCCCTTAATTCTTCATTCCAAACTATTGGAATGAGGACACATGTATTCTATATGGAAAGAAATAAATGTCACATCTTGGCACAGTAAGAAAAGGCTTCTCTTGCTATGTTAGCAGGATCAGTGCTTTTGACCTCCAGGAACAGTAGCTAAAATTTGTACCCGTTGAATCTGCTCAGGGACAATTCTTAATGATGGGGGTTGTGTTGCTTGCCTTAAGAAAAATTGGAGCAACTTCTTTTGCTTTTCTTTTTATTCTTCCTTCCTTCCTTTTTTTTTTTTTTTTTTTTTTTTTGTGAAACAGAGTCTCACTCTGTTGCCGTTGGTAGAGTGTGCTCACAGCAACCTTCAAACTCTTGGGTCAAGCAAGCCTCTTGCCTCAGATTCCTGAATAGCTGGGACTACAAGTGCTTGCCACAACACTTGGCTAGTTTTTCTATTTTTAGTAGAGATGCTCTGTCCAGGCTGGTCTCCAACTCCTGAGCTCAGCAATCTACCCACCTGGGCCGGCCTCCCAGAGTGCTAGGATTACAGGTGTGAGCCACTGCGCTCAGCCTTATCTTCCTTTACAGAGGAAAAAATAGGCAAAGAATAGTTAGGAGTTAAGCAGGAAGTGAGTCTCCTTAAATAGATTCATAGGTAAGTTTGAGATTTGTAGGGGAGATTTCAAACAGGTGATTTGGAGGATGCAGTTGGGTTTAGAAAAAGTTGCAAAAGAATATTTTGGCTTTCTGAACCTGAAGAGGAATGAAGACTTCTCTTTCTGATAGTCATAAGTAGCTGTCATACTGATTTCTGAAGCTAAAGTAATAAAATATCCTCCAAAATCTCTAGGTCACAGATGACTCGATCTGTGCTCTTGAGTAGTAATTGACATTTAATATTGAGACTCTTCCAAGGTTATTGCCCCAAGCCTGAGGATAATTCACTCAATCCCAGGTTGACCTTCCTATAGAATCAGGTTGCAGTTCATGATAAATAAGGCAGGGAGAGAATTTATAGAGTTAATTACTAGGCTTTGGTCTATTAAATGTACAAAGCACACATGGATGGCGCTGAGCTTTGACATGAGTGGAGGGACTTGAATTCTTTCACAGCTGGAATGTGCTGGAACTTCCCAACGGTTTGAAAGAATGCCTAGAATTTTTTTTTTTTTTCCATTATGGTCACTGTTATTTCTCACAGAGGCAAGTGAATCTTCCTGAGCTACCATGATGGGAGCAGATGAGCCTCCAGGGGGCTCAGGGGGAGCAGAGCCAGCCATGCTCCGTGGTGATTCTCACACAGGAGTGTCAGAACTGTTGTAAATCCTTAAAGCCAACAGGAAAATTAATGATCATGGCACAGAGCAGGACCCTGTCAGTTCAGTAATGGGTGATGGTAGGAAGAATTCTGCTGCTTCCCTCCAGGCAGTAAGTGTAACTCAAAAACTCCTGCTTCGTGGCCATCATCCAATTATAACAGCTTTCCACCCTGGAGAAATTAGTCATTTATTGCTTTCAAATCATTGGGTGGTGGTGGTGAGGACAGTGGTCTCTTGTATTGCAGGTTCTGTTTAGTAATGGAAAAAGAATATTCTCTTAATTCATTTAGGTCATTGAGAGCTCCATTAACAAGCTCTATGATGTAGAGAAAGAGCAGAGATTATTATTAGAGCTATTTCTTAAAGAATGTAGAATATAGAAGGGATTTTATGTTGTTCACTGCTATATCCCCAGAGCCTAGAACTGGGCCAACTCAATAGGAAAAAAATGTGCTAAATTAATGAATGCTAAAATCCAACAAACAATGCTGAGAAGGAAGGTCAGAGCTTGAAAGCAGTGTGATGTCATTGAAAGAGCATCAGGTTTGAAATCAGAGAGATATACCCCCATTTGGAATACTTGGCAATGCTAGTTGCTGGCTGTCTGGCCTTGGGCAAACTACTTTACTCCTCTTAATTTCACATGCTTCATTTGTAAAATGAGATAATAATACCTACTTCAAAAGGTTGTTGTGAGGATTAATTGAGATAATGATTGCAATGGTTTTTGGCAACCCAAAAGTGCCAGTATTAACCCTACCTGTTTAAAATCCCATCAATTCACTGAGGAATTTATATGATGGACTACTCAATAGGAGAATTAGAAAGGGTAACATCTACTTATTGCCACAAAAATTTATAGATTATACATTTATTTATTTATAGATTTATAGAATATAAATCACTCTTCATGTTGGTAGGGCATTTATTTATTTTTTACATGTGTGTTATTTTATTTTGTGTTTTAAAAAGGAAAACATTTACTGTAAAGATGTTGAATCCTGAAAAAAATCAACTATGGCCAATATGAAACTTTATTCTTTTTTCTTCTTTATTTTTTTAATTCAGCACAAGCTCCATGTAGACTAATGTAACTTTAAACACTACTTCTCAAATAGCCTTTACCCAATGCTAGCAGGATGATATCTGGGGTGAGTGAAACCTGAGACATTTGGTGAAACCTATAAAATTTGGGGTCATACAAATTAAGTGTATTTGTAAATACTATTTTAAAAAAATGTATTCACTGTGTTTTTGCTTCCGACTGTTTAGTATAACATTTCTCAGAGGCAGAGAACATGCTGATAAAAATATCCAGTTGTGTATTCTCAGTTATCAAAAGCTCTCTAGGTCGCAGAAGGTCACTGCTGGGCAAGTCTCCCTGAGCAAGTTGGAGTGTTCCTGTGTTATAGGACTATTTCCTATGTTAAAGAATTCTATTTGCTGTGATGTAAGTTGTGTACATTTCCTTGAGTGTTCTCCCCTTACCCATCAAAGAAAACGTTATCCTGGATTTTATTTCTCATTCACAGGAGTGGGAAAGAAAAGTGTAGAGTCTGTGTGAATTCTGATTATTTTGCTTGTAGGCTTGAATCCTTATTTCCCAGAGAGGGTAAGTTAGGTCACCCCCCCCCCATGTTTTCCTTTCCCAGAGTCACTTCTTGTTCACTTTTCTCCTCACTTTGTACGCCTCTGAGGGGGTGCGACTGAGTTTGTGTGCAGGGCTGGTACTGCCTAAAGGGAAATTAGGAAGCTGCCTAGGCAGCCTGATTTATGAGGCATTGAAAGGCCACATCTGACCAAAAATATCTCCTCCACTGGCCCACCACCAGTGCCTGAAATTCTCATGATTAGAATCACTCATTACAAGTTTTCTGCAGACATGCATGGCTTCTTTGGGTCAATAAAGCATTATGTTAGGAGGAAATTGGGAAGTGAAAAAAACATGAAAGCATCTCATTGCAATGATTTATTTTATCAGTCTATCTCCTGATTAAGAGTAAAATCTTGATGAATAAGTCTACTGTTTAACAGCCTGGGCAACACAGTGAGACCCCTTCTGCACAAAAACAAACAAACAAAAATAGTTAAAATAAAAGAGTTAGCCAGCCATGGCTGCATGCACCTATAGTCCTAGCTACTCCAGAGACTGAGGTGGGAAGATCATTTGAACCTACGATTTTGAAACTGTGGTGAGCTGTGATTTCACCAGTGCACTCCGGCTGGACAACAGAGCAAGACCCTGTCTCTAAAAAAAAAAAGAAAGAAAGAAAGAAAGAAAACAAAGAAAAAAAAAGTATACTGTTATGACTCTTGTCTAGCTTCTTCACGTGAGCTCTGAGTAGTAAGAAGTAGACAGGCACCTGGGAGGAGATTGCCCAAAATGGATCGAGGAATTGAAATAACGAAAACAACTTTCACTATTTCACAGTTCTGTTTAAGGCTAGCTTAGGAAGTAAGGGTACATAGTTGCTGGCGTGATAGCCTTTTAATTCCCCTTTTCCACTACCTTAGTTTTCAGGTAACTGTAATGGGACTAATGATTCTGTTAGTAAAATAGCTTTTGTGACAAAGGCCAAGTAGATTTATGACCAGTGGGATATACATTTGTAGACACAGAACTAATGAATGATTCAATGACTTTGGCACAACTATTCTGTAAGAGTGTGTAGAGCAGTGGTTCTCAACCTTCCCAATGCCTCCTAATGCCGCGACCCTTTAATACAGTTCTTCATGTTGTGGTGACCCCCAACCATAAAATTATTTTCGTTGCTACTTCATAACTGTAATTTTGCTACTGTTATGAATCATAATGTAAATATCTGTTATGCAGGATGTATTTTCATTGTTACAAAGGGGTCACGACCCACAGGTTGAGAACCGCTGGTCTAGAGCAATGTTTCTCCAAGTCTTTTGTACAGGCCATGTATTTGAGTCATTGCTGGTGCTTATTAAAATGCCCCTTCTAAAGGTCTGGATCCCACCCAGACCTTTAGAAACAGATGCTCTGAGGTAGAGTCCTGAACTCTGCATTATAACAAATTGTCTGCTGGCTTTTATGGATACGGTTTGAGCATAATTGATTTAAAAGCTTCAGTAGAGCATAAAAGTAAAAAGTATGACTTCTGAAGGTAGGTAAATCAGAGGTCAAATCCTAGCTTTACCTCTTACTTGCTTACCTTGGACAAGTAATTAATTGGCCACCCTTGGTTCGGGCCTAATAATATCACTAACTTCATAGGGGCTAACAATAATGTGAGGAGAAAATCCGCATAATGTTTATCATAGCACCTGGCATATAATAAGGGCAAAAGTGATGACCAGTATGATGAAAAGACCTTTAGGCAATGCTTATCAGTATCCAATATTTTGTTGACTACTCTGTAAAGGTAAATTAAAAATTCAGTTTTGCACATTGTACCCCACGATTGCAATAATGTACACAGCTATGATTTAATAAAAAAAAAAATTCAGTTTTGGCATGTGGCAAAACTAATTGGTTTTCTAATTACCATTACCTAAGGTTTCTGTATTACTTTCTCTTCTGTAACTTTTCTGGCTCTGAGTCAAATACAACTCACAGCAAGAGATTTAGATGGAAAAATTTGGTAATAAATATTCAGAAATACCTTCCATAAATCAGAGTGTCTAGCAATGGAAGACTTGGTTGACTAAGTGTATTCTACTCTGAAATATTTTGCATATTCTTACCAGAACAAACCAGCTGGTTCATTGTCTAGCTGTTGCTTTCCTTTATTCTCTTATATTTTTATCTTTTTCCTGACTCTTTCTCCCCTTCCCCTGTTGACAAAGTACTTACATTCTTGACTTTTTTTCCTGTTTCCTTGTCTCTCTGTGATGCAATTCCTTCTCATTCATCTTGCTAGCGGAATTTCTCTACACAGCCAAAGTGACAGCTGAGAGAATTGATTTGAAATACTGTTGAATTTCACAGCAGCTCATTTGGGATCTTTATTGACAAATGCAAAAGTAGACAATCAGACCAAGAGGCACAGAGCAAGGTAAAAAAGGGACTCTGACCATGTCCTCTTAATATGAATTATGGTAAGCTGCATTACTGGAAGGGCACTGTAACCATTGGAAAAAGAGTAGAAATAATGCAATCACAGAGTGTTATAATGGAGTACATTACATCTGGAGTGTGAGGAAGGGATACCAGGAGAAGTGGTGACCTTTACTTCTCTTCCCGCAACTACGGTCTAAAAGAAACTGTCAGGGAGGAAAATGTTGCAGTTGGCATCACCTCACACGAACTTTTTCTCTAAATGCCAGAATCCCTTTTTAGCATCTGAAATATGAACTTTGTGAGTAGAATGCTTGGGTTCAAATCCAGGCTTTATAACGATTAGCTGAGTGTCCTTGAACGTTTCAGTTGGTCTCTCTGTGCCTCAGTTTCTTCTTCTGGGAAATGGAAACAATAGCAGCACTTACCTCAGGGGTGCTTAGGAGAACAGAATGAGAATAACAAGCAAAGCACTTAAAATAGTGCCTAGCTTGTAGTAAACTCTTCATTGTTGTTTGCGATTTTTGATACTATCTATCTTTCTTATTTTTTTATTTACCAAGTTTGCAGTCTTTGGCAGCCTCCTGGCTGAGAAGGAGTTGTCTCAGCAGTTTTCAGGAGACAGACCGTGTAACGGCTGCTGTGGAAATCTACTAACAGTGGTGGTTTTTCTTTCTGGGAAGCAAGGTTCCTTGTCTAGTGCTTTTCTCTCTCATTCAGGTTTGAACACATTATGATTAGATTACTGCTAATAAATCTTGAATATTCTTGGATTAATAAGTCAATTCATTACTAATATCACAGTTTGGAACAATGTTCCCCCTGCCTGTGACTACTTGGTAAGACACTGGAGATATTTCAGCATTTACTAAAACCGTATCTTAACAGAATGTGCCTCTCACATTTTGGAAATATCTATTTGGCCCAGTGCATATTTTTTTCTTCCTCGTGACTAACATTCTACTTTTTTGGTTATGTAGCATGTAAATAATAAATGTGGGAATGTTTCATTAAAAAAATTCCAGATCTCAAACATAATCAGTAATCCTCAAAAGGTAGAGAAATGTTTGAATTCCTTAAGTGAAAAGTGTAAGAACTCAGAGATTAGGGCCTCGTTTAAAAAAAAAGTATTTTTAGACAAATCATCTTCTGAGAGACTTAAAACAAC
Source organism: Perodicticus potto (assembly GCA_963574655.1). NCBI lineage: Eukaryota > Metazoa > Chordata > Mammalia > Primates > Lorisidae > Perodicticus > Perodicticus potto. The sequence continues at coordinate 6,552 of CAUYRH010167072.1, read as the reverse complement.
AACAAACCATCAGTCATTCGAGGCACACCCCTTTGCTTCTAGTCCATTTTTATCATACCAATCTCCCTTGTAAATTTGAGGTTATTCATAAATATTTTCCTTCCAAACTGTGGGAAATAAGTCGTGAGTAACTTTGGCTCTTTGATAAAGTTAGGTTAGGGAACTGCTTATCATTGAAACAAAGAGCACAAGAGCAGTTCAGTGGGGGCTCTGACAAAACTCTGGCAGCCAGGCGGTGCTCTCTTGTTCTCAGGCATTCTAGGGGAGCAGCGGAGGGACAGACAGCCCGCACAAGACATGTGCAAGGTTCTTTTTCCCACCCTTCAGAGCTGGTAAGTCTCTGATCATTCAGAAAAGGATTTGTTTTGCAAGAACCCAAAGTGTCCCCAAGAACAGTGTATACACATATTAGGACTTGCTGTCTGTTGAATACACCCAGATGGACACTGCTGTCTGTCTCATGGTCACATCCCCACAGATTTGACCTCATCTTAGTGGACACTATTAAAAGATTATCCTGTTATTAAGAATTTCCATTGCATCAAATTGTAAATATTAGTAACATTCCTCTACAGGGAAAATGATGTAAGAACTGGGCAAGACTGTTGACCCCACGCAAATCACACAGACAGGTATGTGATTACAAAACTCATCTGCTGATTAATAAAGCCCAGTGGTATATGGAGCTCTGGGGCAGACACCTTCCCACTAGCTCTTGAAGGAAGAGTTCAGGCTCCTATGAAACCATGGATGGAAGTTTTATTTGACTCTGTTGCCTTGGTACCGAGGTGGTTATTTTGAAAAAGGCTACGGAGGAGAACTTGCATAGAGCAGGGTGGCAGGATGATGAAATGATGGGATGGGAGGGGAATGAAGTCAAGAGGGGCTAGCTGAAGCTCTATTTTCTTGTTTACTTTTATAAATGGGGAGCACGGGGTTTCTTTCTTTCTTCTTTTTTTTTAGGGTTAGGGTTAGGAAGTTGAAAAATGCTCATAGAAAATTTAAAACTGCAGAGGAAGGGCTGTAGACATTAAGAAATGATCCTGGCTCGGCGCCTGTGGCTCAACGGGCTAAGGCACCAGCCACGTACACCTGAGCCGACGGGTTCGAATCCAGCCTGGGCCTGCCAAACAACAATGACAGCTGCAACCAAATAAATGGCCGGGCGTTGTGGTGGGCACTTGTAGTCCCAGCTACCTGGGAGGTGGAGGCAGAAAACTCGCTTGAGCCCAGGAGTTGGAGGTTGCTGTGAGCTGTGATGTCACCACACTCTATTCAGGGTGACAGCTTGAGGCTCTGTCTAAAAAAAAAAAAAAAAAAGAAATGATCCTCACAGGAACCTTTTTCTTTTTAAAATATTGTCAGAAAAGGTACTTGAAAAAGCAACTAAGGAAGAAAATTCTAGTCAAAGAGGACCGGAAAAAGGGCCCCAACACTTTGGCAAACTAGATGAAATGAATAAAATCTCATTTCTCATTTTACTTGCACATATTTTAAAAACAAATGATTATATTTTAATTGTTCTAAAAAAAATTACAAATGTAGTACATCATCAGTGAAAGTCAAGCCATGCAGATGTATGTAAAATAAAAAGGAAAATCTCCCTCCTTCTTTGAAATACTATTATCTATCTTTCAAAATTTCTAAGATACTATATATATGTGTGTGTTTTGGGCTAGGGGCTAATTATATCTGTTCTGCCATTTTTTTTTCACTTAAGAATGTTTTATAGATGTCTTTATACTCCTTTTTAAAAAAAGCCACTGTCTCTTTTTTTAAAATAAAGTGAAATGGAAATCCTATATCTGATATATTTAAAATATTTTCTTATCAACATGTTATCTAAGATAACATTCCACCGACTAGGGTAAGATATTATAGGTAACAAGGTGAAAGACATATGAGAGGTGAAAAAGCAGATTTCATAACAGTATGTTTAGTATAATTCCAATTATATAAAATGTTCATATATACATAGAAAATGGTTACAGCCTAAACACGAAAATGAGAATTAATGCCTGTTATCCCAGAATGGTTAGAGTATAGGTGTTTCTTGTTATTATGCTTTTTCTGTATTTTCAATCATGAGCTTTTATTACTTTTAAAATCAGTTAAAGAGTAAATGTAACATAAAAATTGCCATGCGCCCAATGAAAAAAGGTCTTGTCCAAAGTCTACAGAAGTGAATACCTTGCAATTAGCTTTCACTCCATTCCAAAACTCCAGAGTAATAGAGTAGATGTCATTTGATTTTTTTTTTTTTTAAGACAGAGTCTCACTTTGTCACGCTCAGTAGTGTGCCAGGACGTTATAGCCCACAGCAACCTCAAACTCTTAGGCTTAAACCATTCTGTTGCCTCTGCCTCCCAAGTAGCTGGGAATATAGATGCCCACCACAATGGCCGGCTATTTTTCAGAGACAGAGTCTTACTCTTGCTCAGGCTGCTCTTGAACTCACGACCTCAGACAGTCCAACTGCTTTGGCCTCATAAGTGTTGGGATTAGAGGCATGAGCCACCATGCCTGGCTCTTTTGATTTTGTTAATTTAAGGAATTAGACATAAGTTCATTTATTATGAGAAAGTAATCTTTAGCATTATTGAAAGAGTTGATCAGGGTAGTGCCTATGGCTCAGTGAGTAGTGCACGGGCCCCATATACCGAGGGCAGTGGGTTTGAACCTGGCCCCAGCCAAATTGCAACAAAAAAATAGCTGGGCGTTGTGGTGAGCACCTGTAGTCCCAGCTACTCAGGAGGCTGAGGCAAGAGAATCACCTAAGCCCAAGAGCTGGAGGTTGCTGTGAGCTGTGATGCCATGGCAGTCTACCAAGGGTGACAAAGTGAGACTCTGTCTCAAAAAAAAAAAAAAAAAAAAAAGAGTTGATCAAGAAATGAGACAAGAATCAGGAGATCATATTCCTTTATTACATACATGAAATATAAAAACAAATTAACAATGCAATATATATATATTTTTGCAAGTCCACAGGACCTTAGGAAAAGAATATGTTCTATATGTGAAGTTAATTATATGGCACTGTGTTCATGTTTTGTATATTCAAGTACAGAAGAAACTGTATTTTTAATGGTTATACATGGGTACAGAAGAGGAATAATAATGAAAAACTGTAATTTGGTGAACTATCACATACATTGTGTTAAAAAAGGGGTAAATGTGATGACCATATACTGTTAAGAAAGACAAGGAAGAAAACTGTTTTGATGTTTTCAAGTTTAAATACTAAACACAAAAATATAACAAATTCTGTCTCTACAATAATTTTTTAAGTGTATACAAGTGCATTGCAAATAATAAATGAGCTTTTTAAAATTTAAAGTCTATTTCCCCTTTATCCAAGCATATGTCTACACTTACGATTTCTTTCTCTTTTTTTAAAGTCTCTTCTTGTTTAGTTGTATAAAAAGTTTCATCATGGCTGGTATCCTAGAATCTAACTTCTAGCCCCAAGGTGAGACTTCATGCAAATTCTCCTTTCAGGTTGCATTTTCACATACTTTCTCCAAGCATTTGGAATTAAATAACTCAGCTTGCTTTATGTGGTCATTTTTGTGCATGTGTAGTGGTAGTGCTTCTGTTTCAGTAGGTTTTCTTGCACAGCTTTTTCTTTTCTGTCAACAGCAGTCTCCCAACTTTCACAACGCAAGTGGCAGGTAGTAAAGTGCTTTATACAAGGAAACTCTATATACACGTGGAGAGGTTCCATTTAACACTCCACAGCCCAAAGTTCATACATCATACACAAGAGAAGGCTCTTTTTAAGAAACACCTTTCCCGATAGTAGTGTTGGGGATTACTTAAAATCTCATTAATTACTTTCAGTAGCATCAAATCTAAGTAAGCTGGAAGGAGTCCTTGTTAGAGGCACTGACTGCCTTTAACGGATTACTGCTAAATATCATGCTGCTATGAAAATATTCTTAATAGTTATGAATTTCAGAAGCAGTCCCATAGAAAACAGATATCAATGTAGAGGTTTTCATTCCTTTTTATGAAGTAAAACTATATTTAAACATGGGCCCAGAAGACTTAAGTTAGACAAGGCCCATCCATTGGAACATTTCTATACATTTTGGCACTTAAAAAAATTCCAGTTAAATTTTGAGGTCTCCTTTCCATTAAGTTTGTGTTTTGTACATAGAGAAGTGCCATGATGTGCTGTACACTTTTATTGCTACTTGCACTCTCTTTTTAAAATATCCATGACTTTTCTTCCAAGAGATGGTTTCCAGTGCTGGACGAAACTTTTCATATTCACAACTAGTTTGCCTGTTCTTACATCCTCATGTCCTGCTACAAGGTATTCCAAACCTAAAAGAAAACAAAATTAGGGGCAATAGAATGTCACACATCATTGAAGGGAGAGAAGTGACTCCAGCAGATTTACATATTCGTGGTTGAAATAGGTTGCCCTTTAGTAAACATTTACTGTGTGCTAAGTACTTTACATATACTATTCCATTTAATCTTGAAAATAACCCTGAAAGGAGGTATTTTTCTTCCTTCTTATTTTACAAATGAGAATACTGAGACTCAGCAAGATTAAGAAACTTGTTCACTGTCTGTAAGTAGCAGCAGCCTGACTTAAACTCAGATCTGTCTGATTCTAGAACCTTTGCCTTGTATTATATACCACTCTCTGTAGTAAAGAAGTGAGGCTTCTAAGGGCACTTGCCATACTGCTACAAATTGGTATTATTTTCAGACTCATTGTGTATGGTAGTATGTAGTAAGGAGGATTTTATAAAAGTGAAACAATTGGGAAAACATGTTGGAACAAAGCTGTGGGTCATATAAATAACACATATTTCCTCGATAATGTCAATGTGTTTTTCGAATATAGGTGGTTTGTTTGTGAGACTTGACCAGATCTACTGCTGATCTTGTAATTCAAATTTCTTTTCAGGTTTCAAATAAAAAAATTTTGGCTAACACATACAAGAAATGAAAAGACAATCTCATTAAATATATATTAATAAAAAGAAATATGATGTTTTCCCTCAGTAAATCTTTATAATAATATCAATTTTGGCATTTATAATATAATATAAATATAAATATAATTTTGGCATTTATAAAAAATTATAGGATAGAACAAATAGTTATAGTTATAAAATAAAACTATAATATAAGAGAAAAAATCAAATTAAGTGAAAACACTAGATGTTAAAATTTGGTTATAAATATCAATTTAAACTTATGGTTTAGATTGATTCACTTCTTGTTCATTCACTGAAATGACCTAGAAAAAATGTCATCCCAGTAGTAATGAACACCTATAACAAACACACTGTGGTCTTTGATAATATGTTTCAATTAAAAAAAAACAAACAAAACCAAGGCTTGTTAGAGATTGACTTATTCTAAGTCCAGGGTAGGAAGGTGAGCATGGGACAATCTTATTGTGCTAAAAGGAAGCGTTCAAAGATTTATGTAGCTCTTTTTAAAAGGATTCAGCAATTAGCACGAAGGAGTTATCACTCATCAAAGTCCTGATAATTTGAGCACCCAGAAATATAATTGTGTGTATGAAAACACATACATTAATGAAAATCCATAGTTTCCAAGTGAAACTGAAAAAAGAGAAAGCCAGGGAAAAATTAATTTGTCATCTTTAGAGGCAGCTGTTAAAACCATTTCTGACTTTGAAAATCAAAATCAAAGGGAAGGAACTTAACATTTATCTTGCCGTTACAATAAGAACTCTATTTTATGGTAACCTAATTGCCCAGCTTAGGAGAAGAAGAATGTCAGCTAATAAATGAAGAGAATTAAACAGAATTAGAAAAACATCATTTCTCAAATTTTTTTTTTTTTTTTTGAGACAGAGTCTTAAGCTATTGCCCTGGTTAGAGTGTCGTGGCATCATAGCTCACAGATACCTTCAACTCTTAGGCTCAAGCGATCCTCTTGCCTCAGTTTTTCTATTTTTAGTAGAAATGGTGTCTCCCTTTTGCTCAGGCTAGTCTTGAACTCGTGAGCTCAAGCTATCCACCTGCCTCAGCCTTCCAGAGTGCTAGGATTATAGGCATGTACCATCGTGCCTGGCCCCCATTTCTCAAATTCTAATGAAATTATTGATTCAGGAAGGAAAAATCAATAGGTGATAAAAATCATTAAATGAATGGTTAATGGAAAAGAGGATGTTTGCATAATGCCCTAATTTTACATTTACATTATATATTCCTCTCTAGTCTCAAAAGGAAAAGCAAAATTGCCAATGGAGAGATCCATTGTAATCCAAAGGTCAAGCTTAGATATACCAATTATAGGTTACCCGGGTACTATACATTTTCTGATGTGATTCAACATGAAGTACACTATAATATCTACAACGGGGCTCGGCGCCTGTGGCTCAACAGGCTAAGGCACCAGCCACGTACACCTGAGCTGGCGGGTTCGAATCCAGCCTGAGTCCGCCAATCAACAACAATGGCTGCAACCAAAAAATGGCCGGGCGTTGTGGCGGGCGCCTGTAGTCCCAGCTACTTGGGAGGCGGAGGCAAGAGACTCACTTGAGCCCAGGAATTGGAG